>JANHZU010009084.1:0-14885 GCA_032468055.1 Acrochordus granulatus | reverse complement strand
TTCTTTCTGCAGTCTTAACTGTTCTTTGGAGTCTAAACAAGGCAGTTATGATGTATAAAAGGCAGATTTAATAATTCCTCTTAGAACTGTATCAGCACCAGTCTCTCAAAGGTCTTCATGATTACAGATGTTAATGTAGTGTTTGTAATCATTTAGCCCACTTATGGAGGCTTTATGGATGGGGATAGTGGTGGAATGTTAAAAGCATGAAGGATGATGCTCCAGTGATTTATTGAAAATTAGGGTAAGGATAGGACCCAGTTGTGTAGCACAGGTTTTCAAGCAGGAAGGGATTGGCCAAGTGCTTTCCTGATTTTTGTTTTTGAAGGAGACTTCAGACATCTTTTTCCAGAATCACAAGAGTGGGGCCCCATGAGAAGATAAGAGTTCAAGAGGGGGGGATAGATGTGGTTGTGGAGAAAATATCTTTTGTTAATGTGACTGAAGTGAGGTCGTTGGCAGTAGATAGTGGTGGTTTTTTCTCAAATCTGCAGTAGAACACATTAAGGTCATTTGCCCAGTTGATGGCTTTCCTCAACAGAAGTTGATGAACTCTTATAGCCAGTGTAGGGTTTTCCATGCTGAAGCAGGATCATTTGCTGAAAGCTGATTTTTCAGCTTTTCAGAGTAGTTTCTTTTTGCTACTTTAATCTCTTTAGTCAATTTATTTCTGGCCTTGTTATACAGGATCCTATCACCTCTTCTGTAGGCTAATTCTTTGTCATGATGGAGTTGCTTGAGTTTCATTGTAAACCAAGGTTTACTGTTGTACTTTAGTACCATAAAGTTTTGGTAGGCACACACATACTTAGCATTTCTTCAAAAAAACTCTGTTTTATTTCGGTGATTAAATTATTTTATGTGATGCTGGGAAAGACTGAAAGCAAAAGGAAAAGGGGATGGCAGAGGATGAGATGGTTAGATAGCATAGTCAGTGTGATGGTTGTAGGTTTGGGCAGACTTTAGGAGTCAATGAAGGACAGGAAGGCCTGGCGTGTTGCAGTCCATGGGGTCATGAAGAGTTGGAGATGATTGCACGACTGAACAACAACAAATGGTGCAAAACATACTTAAAGTACTTTTTATTAAGTTAGTGAACAATTTATTCTCTGGTTCTAGCAAAGCTTTGTTGTTTAGTTTGTTTGCAGGACTTTTTGTCTCCAATTACATTTACCCATCCAGTAAAATTGAATAGGGTCAGCCTGATTCCGGTCCTTTCATTTTGGCAATATTATCTGGTGGAACCCAGAAAGAATGTCTTTTCTGTTCTTGTTCTCACCCTTTGGAGCAGCAACCCTCATCTCTGAGATTCTCCATCTTTTCCTGCTTTAGTCATTAATTTTTTAGGTCATTAAGGGGTCATTAAGGAGCTCATTAAATTTTTTGTGTGTGAATGGGAGGGGTTCTGGAAATGGGATGACATGCTCAATGGACTTTTTCCCCAACTTTTCTATGTTTATACATCATCTTTTGGATTGTATTTTATATTTTGTTTTATTATGCATTTTTAAAAGTTATTATTGTTTTGCTATATATATGTCATCCTAAACTGTGTACTGAATAAGGCCATTGAATAAACAAACAAATAAAACCTCATTAACTTGAATTTATGGTTTATATAGTAGTTTAATATTAAAGATATCATATGCTCACTAATATATATTGGATAAAGGCACTAATTATTTGGCTTGCAAGGCAGCTTCTAATTTAGAGATGTCTAACTGGGTTTAGGTTGCCTTGTTTTCATACTGGCTAAAAAGTGTAAAAACTGAGCAGTATTGTCCTTCCATTAGCTAGGAATGTTCTAAATGGCAAAGGTGCAACTAAGATTGGTTACACAGTCTAACCTTTCGCTGTCTTCCTAAAAAGCATTATTCAAAATCTTCAAATGATTGATCAAAACCATGAAGGATGGCAGAGGTCTGTAGCCATGGTCCATTAGTGACAACTTGAAAGAGGATAAAATGCTTAAATATATAAATTAAATGAAGAAATAAAAATATATTATATGCCATCAAGTCGGTGTTGACTCTTAACATCACATGGATAGAAAAATATGATTTATGCTATATGTCCGTAAAATTAAATAAAAGTAAGGGTTTAATATAACTAAAAGAAGATGGTCTGATATTGTGGAATGGATATGATGAATACTTGCGGGATAGTGAATATAGATGTTTAGTTATGGATGAAAGAGCTAAAATATATGCAAAGTATGAAATGTAATGAAGCTTTATGCCAATCACAGGTATGAAGACTAGATGTTGCTCTTCAGGACCTCATTAAGAAATGTATGAATGTGAAAAAAAATAATGTATATTTGTTGGTTTAGAAAAAGTATATCATAAACTGAACAAGCCTGCATGAATAAGCCTGCATTACAGCACATTTTGTAGAGGATTAGATACTGATGGTAAAGATTGGTGTGTGATAGAAATAAAGCTTACATGACAATAAATGGAGCACTTGGTGAATTGAGGACAAGGCTATGTAATGTTTCCTTTGATATTTAATATATTTATAGATAAATGTATATACTTACGGTATATACATACTTACGGTAAAATTAGAGATGTGCTAGCTGGGGATATGAATGAACGTAAACATTGATACACATACAATACAATATAGTTGGCTGGAAATCCAATTAGTCTGGATAATCCAAATGTTAGTTCAACTGTATAATGCAGAGAGTATGGATCTGTAAATTAATGTATTAGAGACTAAAATCATTGTATTTGAGAAACAAATTACACAATTTCTATATGTTACACACAATTTCTATATGTTACACACAAATACTATATGTTTGTGTGTGTTTATGTGTGCGTGTATGTATATATATAATTATTAAATGCATAGAAATATCGATAGAAAGATAATAAGCAGTTAAATTGTAAAGAAGGGAGCAAGGCACTATCTTCCTATCAACACAAATAGTCTCCAAATTTCATGTGGGGAGAGAATCTGGCAAAATACTTATTTAAAAAATACAATTCTGCCTATATCCAGAAAAATTCTCCCAATATTGGCAACTGCTTCATTTTAAGCCTTCTTCCTTCCTACCTCCTTCTTGCCCTTTTCCCTTTCTTCCTGCCTGCCTTTCCTTCCTCACTCCCTCCTTCTTTTCCTTTCTTCCTTTCCCAAGTTTGCACAGTTTCCCCTTCTGCCAAATTCCTGCTCAGCAACCTTTCCAAGTGCCAAAGCAAGAAGAGTTCAGGATCGATAGGGAAGCCAGCCTTCGCTCTCCATTCAAAACAAGAGGAGGCGGCTGAGCAGCAGGCCTCAGTGGTCAGAGCAGAGTGTTCCTGAACGGCGCCCTCGTGACGTGCTGCTTTCTGCCTCTCCAATGTGGCTCCTTGTCTGTGGCAGGCGGTGAAGGAGCTGCAGACCTCCACCCGGGAAGCCATCGTCTTGCTGAAGGCCATGATCGAGGAGGTCCGAAACAGTGCAGATGAAGAGGAGACGGCCATCAATGCCCTCTTCAGCAGCATGCAGGTGAGCTGAGCCACCCAGTGACCCACCTGGGCCAACCCCGCAGGACCCATAACTCTGGCTGACTGCTGGCTCCCATTTCCTTTTCCTAGGAGGAACTGGCTGAGAGGAAGAAGATGCTCTTGAAAGCTGTACAGAGGTAAAAAGGCCCACCGGGTGGATTTCCTCCCCAAGAGACCTGGACTATATTTATTACCTGGCACGCCGATAGCTCCCTGTCTTGCAAATATTCACCTCCATCCCGCTCGGGTTGTTCTCTGCACCCCAAAAGATTTTATATAAACATAATTTAGATAGTCCTCAACTTACAACCAGAATGGGGACATTAACAAGATAGTTACTGAGTCATGCCTGATTTTATAACCAATTTGTCATAGTTGTTAAGCAAATCACTGCAGTTGTTAAATGAATCAGGCAGTCATTAAGTGAATATGGCTTCCCCCATTGATTTTGCTTGTTGGAAGCTGGCTGAGAAGGTCGCAGATGGCGATCGTGTAATCCTGGGATGCTGCAAATGCTGTAAAGACATGCCAGTTCCCAGTCTGATGTGTGGGGATGCTGCAACGGTCATAAGTGCAAGGACTGGTTGTAAGTCATTTTTTTCAGTGCCGTTATAACTTCTAACGGTCATTCAACGAATGGTTGTAAGCTGAGTCTTGAAGACACGCTTGAGTGGGTTTTTGGTCTGCTCAGGGGGCTGGACTGGATGAGCTTCAAGTGCATTTCCATTCTAGGATCCTCTGCGTTTATTTGGGGTCCTGCAAAGTTTGTCTGGATGACCTCTCAGGGTCCTTCCATCCCCTCCTTTGCTGCTGCTCTGCTTCTCCCTCCCCACTGCAGAGCTCTCTCCTTCTGAGAGAAAATATCCTGAAATTGGCTTTTGATCATTTCTAGCCAGTACGAAGAAAAAGAGAAAGCTTTTAAGGAACAACTTGCTCATCTGGCTTCCTTACTCCCCACCCTGCAGGTAAGAACGTGGTTATCAGGGGAGGGGGACATTGGATCCCCCTGCAACTGCCTCCTTGTAACCCCTTTAAATTCAATTTTTCGACAAACTGGCAACTTTTTTCCGGCTTTAGGTGCACCTGGTGACCTGCTCAGCATTTCTCAGTTCTGCAAACAAAGCAGAATTCCTGGACTTGGGCTACGTAAGACCAAATTTCCCTTCCTGGGAGCAGGAGACAGACAGAAACCTAGCAGTCTTCAAGTTTTTTTTGTGGCAAAATGCACTCTGCATGGGCTCAGGAGCATTGGAGGGTGGAGGCAGACCCAGTTCAAACAGAAATGGTTCTAGCTCAGTGCACAGACACCGGTTCTAATTGAAAACTATAACAATTTTCACTAAGCAGAATAAATTGGAAAGGGGCACATTTTCCTACCTTTCCAAGGGTTCTTCTCTCTCTTCTTAATCTCTTATAAATTAAAAAGGTAAGAACTATTACAAACTAAAAAAGAAATAAAACAAAGTGCAGAATAAAAGGGGAAAAAAGGAAAGAGACAAGAAAGAAAAATAATAATAATATAGTAAAAGGATTTCCCCCTTCATAAAAAGTATAAATAAACCAATTTAGTAACTTATAACTTCTCTTAAAATGTATAATATATATATCTTCCTATATCTCATCTCTTAACTATAAATACTGTACATCCTTTTTAAGTGTTCCCCACCAATCCACTCAATGTTGGTTTACAGGGAGTCGACTTACAATCCTTTGTTTAGCAACCATTCAAAGTTCACTTATGAACTGCAGCAATTTGCTTAACAATTGTGGCAAAAAAGTGAGCAAAATCAGGCACAACTCAACCACCGCCTTGCTAAGCAACACAAATTCTGGTCCCAATTATGGTCATTAAGTCAAGGACTACCTGTACTTAACCAGCTATGTTTACAGAAACAATAATTTAAAAGGTTGGGGAACTGACCAGGGATACAATGGGGGCTTGGTCACTTCTGAAAGCTGGGAAAGTGGTTGTGCCATTCTCACAACTGAAGGCAAATGCTACCTGGTTGATCAAGCCTACCCTGGTTTTGATTTCAGCAACTGATGGAGCGCTTGCAAAGGATTGTCAAACAACCTCATCGGTTGAGGCCATCGCAAACTAGCAAGGTAAGAGTGGCAGATCCTGAAGATAAACTTGGATACTTGGTTTGTTGAGCGATGGGATTAGCTTCTGCTTCCCTTATTCACATGGGAGGAGGGAGACCCTTGCTACACCAAACACAGCACCTTCCTTCCTTCCTTCCTTCCTTGTCTTTCCTTCCAGATCAACAGTGAATATCGGGCTGAGTTTGCACACTGTCTGGAGCCACTGCTGCCCTTGACCCCACGTTGGTCTGTGGTGGGGACCATAGGGACCATTGGACCTGGCATGAGCAACAGCAACATGTACGTCTCATGTTCATTGGAGGTCATTTACCTCATTTCAGCACTTGGACCTCATTACATCATCTGTGGCAAGGAGGATTACTATATTTTAGAATCTGTGGACTTCAACTCCACCGATAAAGACTGGCTGGGGAATTCTGGGAGTTGAAGTCCACCTACCTCAAGAGGCCAGGGGTTAACCCATGTCTAATTTTATTTATTTCTTTATCAAATGTATATGCCACTGAACTCAGAAAACCTCTCGGTGACTCACAACAAACAAATTTTAACAAGTCTCTTTTGGGTTAAACGCAACAAACAAATTTTAACAAGTCTCTTTTGGGTTAAACAAATCCTTCACATTAACCACCCTCGTTGACTGAGTTGAGTGTGGGTCAAGAACAGGACAAACTTACAGCAGAATCAAACAAGCCACATCATGGCTTAAAGTGAGGCACAAAGCCAGGCTGGTGGAGAACTGGGTAATCCATGCGAGCCCAGCCTTTGCCTGAACCATCAAGCTGCGTTTGTATGAATTGTGGGAAGGTAACATCCTTGTCAGAGAAGACTGCCAGACATCTGGATGGCATCTTCTGGGTTTGCTTACTTGGACATCCAAGTTAGTGTTTTTCAAACTTGGCCATTTTAAGATGGGTGGACTTTAAGTCCCGGAATACCCCAGCCAGCATGGAAAGATTCTAGGGCTGGATTCACAAGTTACACTTGTGAAATGGGTACGAGTCTCATTTTCATGGCTAGCAGTTCATCACTAGATGGCAGCAACAAGCCAGGGGTGGTAGTCCAAATATGCTGCAACCTGCTTAACTTAAATTTTATCTTGATCTATTGATTTATTGCTGCTGGTCTGGCTCTGGTGCATTGGGACATACTCTAACCAAGTGGCCAAAAATTGCACTTTGGGCTAACACACACACACAGGCACACATACTCCTTGACAAGATTAAAATCAGCCAAACAACTTGAGTGAATATGGTGATTTAAGGAAATGGGTAATCCTGATGAATGTTGCTCGCCACAGCCTTCTGAGGTGGCTCAATGCAATGCAAAATAATAATAAAAAAACAAAGCATCTAAAGCACCATTTAAATATCATCAGCACTGACAAAATCCCCGTCAACTGCAAAAGGCAGCTTTGCTTGGAACAGCTTTCATCTTGTAAAAATACCTTTATTATTATGCTTAATAAATTATATTAATATTTGTCTATCCCAGGTCCTTGGGAAGGACTTGATAGGTGGACCAAAATGCCAAATAATCCAGTCTAAACATCTGGCTGACTGAGCGAAGAAACAACAATAATTTCAGGGGCTTCTCTTCCCCAGAGGGCACCCAGATGTATTCACCAAACCATGGTTTGCTGTGACCTTGCTCAGCCAGCCTATTAGACTTGCTTTCACCTACTCCTGACTTTGTCAGAAGAGGTTTAAAGCCCTTTTCTGTCTCCCAGGATGTCTGGGGGTCCCTGTTCCAAGACCCTCCATGAGAAGATGCCCCTGATGGGATCCCCAGTTCAGAAAGCAACCATGCATCGCTATATCAGCACCAAGGTCCTCTTGGCTGAAGGCAAAGAAACGCCGTTTGCTGACCACTGTCGTGAGTACGAGAACATGCATCGGGTAAGGATGATGGACCGGGGAACTGGGGATCCCACTTCCTGGGAATGCATTTGCTATGTTCACTTAATGACCACTGCAGTAAAGGTTCTAAAATCAGGCACAGTCACATGTTTAGTGAACATCATGATTTACAACCATAATGGCGGGCTCAGTTAAGGTCGTAAATTGAGGACTATCTGTATAAAAAAGTGAAGGAAAACAAAAAAATGTATAATATATTGGGATAACAGTTAAGTTACAATTCTCTGTATATTTACTTCCCAAATTTTAATCTTGTAGAACATGGAGACCAATTTTTAGTTAACTTAGACCAAACTTAAATTTCCTGCCATGCAGGAAAACCCTTGAGAAGTTGGCCAACATTTAGTTGGATGCCAGTCCAATTTTAAATTGAGTGAAGCTGCAGGTTAGTAGATTTTTGTTGTTTTTTGTCCCTTCCTTTCCCTGCCTTTCATAGGCACTTCAAACTGAGATTCAGAGCTTAAAAGACCAAGTACAAGAACTCCATCGGGACCTGACCAAGCATCATTCCCTGATTAAGACAGAAATCATGAATGAAATACTGCAGAAATCCCTCCAGATGGACATGCAAATTGCTTCCGAGTATTCATCTGTGGAAATGAAACGGAGTGAATTTGAAGAGGTAAAGCCATTAGATTTCGTTGCAGATTGCAAACCTCTTCCAATAAATAGGCTCAGGTTTCTTTTAACCGAGAAAAAGCAAGCTGCTAGTCCTCATGAGGTCTGAATGGGATAATTTCTTCCTCTAGTGTCCTTCTGCTTGTTCACACCCTCTCCTTTTGATACCTTCTTAATCCAGTGTAATCTTTCTTTTATCTTGCCAGAGTTTCTCTGGTCTTTTGCAGAGCTCTTAATGATCTCTCTGGTCTTCCTCCCTTCATTGCAATTCTTGATCGCTACACCTTGGCAGAATTCTCTGCTTTTTCTTGATCTTTTCTTCTTTAGTTGGGCCAAGTGGGCACAAATGATTTCCCACTCTTGTGTTGCAGACCTGGGAGGAAACCTACCAGCGGGTGGCCAACGAACAGGAGATTTATGAAGGTGAGTCTTTTGCCTTCCTGGGAATGGCAGAGGGTCGCTTCCTCTCTTCTGGACATGCCTCTGAGAACGTGCAGAGTTGTGACAGTCTTGGAGAGGGAGGGTTGGATTTAGGGAAGGCAACTTTGCCAGGGCTTCTCTGTTGGCAGCCCAGCTTCATGATCTGCTGCAGCTCAGACAGGAGAACAACTATCTGACCACCATCACCAAGCAGATTGCCCCCTATGTCCGCTCGATAGCCAGGGTCAAGGAGCAGCTGGAACCCAGGTGAGGATCCCCGGGCACCCCTGCTCCCTGCCTGGCTAGGCTCCTACGAGGCAGGACCCTCCTCTTTCTCCCTGGTCCTGAATCTCTGGGTGGAAATGCAGCTTAGCATTCCATGCATTGACATCTCTTCAATCTGCCTTAACAGCAGTTCTCTTCACACAACCACCATAATTTGGTGACTTAAGGACAGGTAGTCCCCGACTTATGACTTCAGAATTTTCATATGTCATCATGGTCATAAGTCAAGGCACCCATATAAATGATCCAATTTTATATTGGGGGGGCAGTTGTGAAACAAACAATGGTCCTTAAGCGAACACCACAGTCGTTAAGTGAACCTATTTTCTGTAATGGCCATGTTTCACCGGAAACTGGTAATAAATGCTGGTTTCTAGCAAAAAACATTGCAAATCATGGTGATGTAACTGCAGGACCCTGTTAAATGGCCATAAATGTGATCTGGTTCCAAAATGCCCCAAATGTATTTTTCCTTTCTTCCCTTTTTCCTGCCTCCTCCCTTTTTTCTTTCTTTCCTTCCCTTTCATTTTCCTTTTTTTGCTTCATTTTTTCCTTCCTTCCTTCCCTCCCTCCCTTCATTTCCTTCCCTCCCTCCCATCATTTCCTTCCTTGCCTCCCTCCCTCCCTTCTCTGTTAATTTGGGACTCACAGAGATGCAACTATGAATAATGCTGTTTATATCAGTTGCACTATGCAAGTGACAGGCATGAATCCTACATAGTGCATTGCTGGCAAGTAAGTTGGGTGGCATTTGTGAATCCTCAGAGGATTTTCCAGCAGGTTGGGAAGATCCTTTGGGGCTCATTCAGGCTGTCTCTGGCTCTCAGGTTCCAGAAGTGGAAAGAGAAAGCGGACCAGCCGGAGACCCTGCTGAAAATCTATGACGACAGCTGCCCCCCAGCTGATTCTCAGCCCAGGTAACGAGCCAATCTGGGGCAGTCAATGAGGTTGATTTTATCCTGGCCTGTGGACAGCCGAGGTTTTCATTAGTTTCTGCCCCCATAAACTAGTGACTGATTGAACCCAAGGACATTCAACTGCAAATCTCATCCAACAGGTTGGATTTGAAGAATATCTGAAGCCAACAGCCTACCTCGCCATCCAAAAACAGTGTTTTTTCAAACTTGGCAACTTTAAGATGGGTGGACTTCAGCTTCCAGAATTCTGCATGCTGGCTGGGAAATTCTGGGAGTTGCAGTCCACACGTACTGGTTCCTGAACATCAAATGGTCCCTTGCAGAATCAGTAATGCAAAGCCCTTCTTATCCACCATTATTTCAAAACTCTTGAGAGTTTATAATTATTTCAAGGGTTGCTATCAGCAGATATCAGATATAAATGGGGATGATCAATCACCCCATTTTAAGAAATCTATTTCTTCACATTTTTTGATAACTGAATGCCTTGACATTCTTTGCAATATTTGAACTGACTTTCCTGTCATTTTTTCATTTCATGAATTTCATTCATTTTCTTTCTGTGGGATGATCTCGTCGGCGGTGGCAGCAGCAGTAGCAAAGACTGGGCACCCAAACCAGAAAACCAGATCCTCAGCCCAGCTGCCAAGGACCCCCAGTCAAAAAGCATAGAGATTTTCAAAACCAAGCCAAAAATCCAGGCCCGGTCTCCTTCTGAGCTGGCAGGAGCACCTCCAAGTCCAACCAGAGGAGGAGATCAGGAAGTGCATCTCCTCCTGCATTGAGTGTGCAAAATTTTCCTTTTTTTAAAATGAATCTTCTTCTACCAGCAGAGCATGTGTGTGATTCCTGCATGACAGTGGGGTTTTATGTCTAAATTGTGTGCAAATGCACAGGATTCTTTTTGTATTGTGGATGCGTTAAAAACAAAGTGGGGCCTTCACATCTTCTTCTGAATTTTACAGAATGATTCCTTCAACTTCAATTGGGACCACCTGCCTGCTTTGTCATCTAACAGACCCCCCAAGCATGGGCATTAAAGAGTGAGTTCCCATTATTTGAGAAAAAAATCAAGTTCTCAAAAACAGGTAGATGAAAACTAGAGTGAATTCTGCAGACGGTCACAGGAACATTTTTTAAAACTAAAAATTACCATTAGCACCAAAGGTTGCCTGTTGGCCCCATGCATGAGTCACTGCTTCCTCAGACTGGCTCTCCAAATTAATCACTTTGGGGCCAGGCTTTTCTTTGTTAGGCTAGATTTCTAAAAACTGAGCTACCTGCAACTTAGTTATCTTCCAGGTAGTCTCCCCGTGTGTGTGTTTTTGGAAGGCAGGAAGAGTTTGAAAAGTTCAGAATGAGTCCCTGTTCACAGGCAAAAGATCTCATTCTCCCCATGCAGTCCTCAACTAATGACCACAATCCGAAGCAGAATTTCCACAGCGAAGCAAGGTGGTTGTTAACTGAGCCCTGCCCAATTTTACAACCTGTTTTGCCATGGTTAAGTGGAACAATGCAGTTGTCAAGGGAATCACATGGTTGTTAAGTGAATATTGATGCTGCTGGCTGGGAATGTTGAAAAAAGGCGATCACCTGACCCTGGGGCACTGCAACTTTTATAAACAGATGCCAGTTGACAAATTCTGATCACATGGTTGTGGGGATGCTGCAACAGTCACAAGGATGAGGACTGGTTTTAAGTCACTTTTTTCAGTGCTGGCATAACTTTGAACAGTCGCTAAACAAACAGTTGAACAGTCTTTGAACAGTCGCTAAACAAATGGTTGTAAGTCAAGGACTACTTGTATTTTTAACAGCTTCCTAGCATTTGACAAAGATTTAATACATTGTTTCTCAACCTCAATCACTTTGTGTGGATTTCAACTCCCAGAATTCTCCAAGCCAGACCCTCACCCACCACAAATTGTCCCTCTGATCCAGTCTTTCTTTCTTCAATTGTGTATCATTTTATCCTTATTGTGATTACTTGAGAGAGGAAGGAAATATACCATCAACATTTGGCAGAGAGGAAAGACGTAAAAAATATTGGTTTTATTTGTCTTTTTAAAAAATAAACAGCACAGAACTGCCTTCCCATTTTAATTAACCTTGGCTGATAGGTCAAAAAAGGGAGCAGAAAAGAAGAAATCCATCTTTCCAGTTGAAGTAATGGAGCATAACGCACCAAAATACACCCCAAAAAATTGCAAATCCCAACCCAGATGCATGAGCAGTCTTAAAAAAAAACAAATTACAAAACAAATCAGTATGTATCATCAAAGTTCTGCTTCAATAAAAGTTATATGCCATAGCCTGCCTAATGACACCAATGGAATAAATTTGCAGAACCATCTTTTGATTTAGAAAATAATTGAATTATCCTTGGCCTACCCTGGAGAATGTGAACATCTGAGATTTTTACACCTGCTATACTTCCTGGCCATACCTTAAGAGAAAGTGATGCTTAAGATATTGGCCTCTTGAGAGGCTCTTTGCAGCTTGCAAACAATTTATTTTATTTATTAAATTTATATTTGGGGAAAGCCGGCTAAGGAAATCAACACCTTGGGTTTAATTGTAATTGGATTGGTGAGATGGGAAAGCTGTTTTTCCCTAGTGCAGATTTTATAGCAAATCTTTAGACCTTCTGAAGACAAATTATTGCAGATCACAAGACATTTTACTGCTGAAAAAAATTGAGGGGTTACAAATTTTTCATGGCCAAGAGAAGGTGGAAGATCTGGTGAAACCTGAAACCCCAGGAGAGTAAGATCAGAGGACTCAGTTCTATGCAGAGTGTTTAGCCCCATACCACAGAATCAGTTATACAAAAGGGAAAAATAAATCTCTCTAAAAGTACATTGTAACATTAGGTAAAACAGGAGCAATAATACAGAATACAGCTTGTGAAAGCAGAGAGGGCTGTATGTGTGGTGTAGTTTTAGCAAGCCCTGTTAGGTAGGGTAAATGGGTGAGAGGAAAGGGAGGGAGGGAAAAGGAAGATTAGATTTAATAAAGAAACTAAAAGTTGCTTGCCTCTGCTATTAGCAGTTTTTCAATCACAAAACCTTTTAAAAGTTTTCCGTCCTCCAAAGGGCATTTTTCATTTCCCACGTGCCCCGGCATCATTCAGGAATATAGATGGTGGGTAACTATTAAAAGATCTATTTCATCTGGGGTCAAAATACTGTCCTGAATTACAAGCAGGCCTCCAGTTTATGCAAATCAGTCTTTTCTGCTAGCTTTTAAGGCCCAGCCTCAATCTCTAACCTGATTATAACTGCAGCAAATAGAATAACCAAAAGGTAAGAAATTTCTCTTTGGCTTGTAAAATGAACAGAAGAGTGCCTTCTGAAAGGGAACAACCTGTCAGAGTTTGATGAAGACAGGACGATGCATTTGGTTTTTTATCAACTTCTGCAAGGCTGTGCAAAGTTAGAAAACAGATTTGTTGCTGCCCTTTAGAGAAATGAACATTTTGAAATTAAAATGGCAAAAAAGAAAAATGGAGGAAGGAAGAGAGCAAGGATGTCAAAATGCTCCACTAAGAGGAAAAAATAAAAATTACAATGAAAACCAAATTTAAAAAAATGAAACATTTCTAGAAACCCCATGTATTTCACATTTCTTTTAAAGGAACTGTTTTGCATAAGTCATGAAAAAAACCCCAAGCATTTCCAAATCTTTCGTTCCTCAAAAAAATTCTTTTTGGAGACCATAAGAGTCGTAGGCAGATAAAGAAAAATTAAAGTAAGGTTTTCTACTGAAAGTCAATCAACCCAGTTGAGTGAGAAGTATTTATAATCTTCTCAAAAGATTTAAGAGCAGGCTTTCAAACAGCACTAAACAGCTTTTAGGAAGGGGAAATGGGAAGAGAAAGATCTACATGATTTTTGGGGAAAAATTGTCCACAGAAATTTCTCTCCACTCCTTCTTGGGCAATGCTAGGATTAGAACATGTGATGATATTTTTGTCCAGCAGAGCAACAAATGGCAAACTTTTTTTTTTAAATTAGACTTACGGCTCAGTCGGAGAACTCTATGCAGCTTCTTTAATCCTGCTTCCTCTTAGAAAGGTAGATATTTTTTTAAGGAGGGTGGCCTACAACCTCAAAACTTATTTTAGCCCTCTGCAAAACCCCAGAGGATTTCCTAGAATTAGGAAACCCAATTCTGGATGTGGCATACAATGCCAGCGCAGCGACAGACCTTCTTGTTTCGCCCAGACTGGTCTCATAGTTCAATTTTAAAGCCTTGGATAAATGGCAGGCCGGTGGGTACCTTCTTCTTATAGGCCAAGTATTCTTCTCCAAAAAAATGAATCAGGGTCCTTTCTTCCTCTTCTACCCTCTCACGGAAAAAACGCCAGGATACCAACGTGTACCCTACCAGGCAGATGGGATTGCAGAGAAGTACCTGGAAAAGATAAGCAGAGGAAAATGGGTCCTGGGAGAAGGAATTTCCCTTGGCTGGAAGCCTCAGGAAAACAAATTTGGTGGAGACATGATGAATCAGTCTAAGGAGATAAAAGACATAAATCTTTTATGTATTTATTATTTATTTATTAAATTTATACGTCACCCATCTGGCTGCAAGTGACTCTGGATAGCTTACAAATAGTTGGAGTCAAATGGTATGCTTGGAGTCAGGCAGCATGTAGCTCAATAACAAGATGGATGGCATGTACATTTAATAAATAAAATTGAATAATTATTAGAAGTGCAACAATTCACGTTTGATGTCTTAAATTTAGGCTACTGAACTAGTTTCATCTGAACTACTGTATTTAGTTACTAAAAAAATTCAGCAAACTTTTTTTCTTCTTCTTCCCTCCTCCTCTATTTTTCCTTCTGTGTCAAGTAATTTAGATAGAAGAACTGAGAACAGGGATTGGGTTGCTTTTTAAAAAAAAATCAGCAAGCCACTTTCAGTTGTTGTTGTTCAGTCGCGCAGTCATGTCTGCGTCTTTGCAACCCCATTGACTGCAGTATGCCAGGCCCCCCTGTCCTGCACTGCCTCCAGGAGTCTTCCCAAGCCCATGCCAATCACACTATGCTATCTATCCATCTCATCCTCTGCCGTCCCCTTCTCCTCTTCCCTTCAATCCTTCCCAGCATCACAGTCTT
>JANHZU010009083.1:4099-20320 GCA_032468055.1 Acrochordus granulatus | reverse complement strand
TGCCATAGCTTTCCTCCCAAGGAGCAAGCGTCTTTTGATTTCATGGCTGCAGTCACCGTCTGCAGTGATCTTGGAGCAAGAAAGTGAAATCTGCCACTGCTTCCATTTCCTCCCTTTCTATTTGCCAAGAAGTGATGGGGCCAGTTGCCATGATCTTTGTTTTTTTAATGTTGAGTTTCAATTATTTGTAATTGCAAATTACAAATTTTTCTTCTTGCTACGCAATACATAGAGAGCCCAAAGTTGAGATAAATATTAATGAAGCTTTGGGAATATCAAGCAGCGGCATTAATAAGGAACAGGTAAAATAATATTTAGATGATTTAAATATTTATGATGCTCACATTCTCTGAAAATTACTACTTGTGTCTGCAACTTGGCTACTCATCTTTCAAGCCTCTTGTGGCAAAATTAAGATCTTTGAGCTGTTTAAAAAAACTGTTTAAAAAGCTATTTAAAAAAAGGCAGCACAACCCCTGAGCTACATATATTTACTTCTATTGGAGTTATGTGCTTGTTTTCAGATATAAGGATTAGTTTATGCACTTTGATCTTGACTTTTGGTCATACAGCCACTAAAATCTTTTCATAGATTATGTTGATTGTGCTGAAGTGGACTGAGTGGTCATGTATTTTTTTAATAAAGTTGCATGGGTATCAAGAACAACTTCAAAGGAAGAAAATTCACAAGGAAAGAAAAAAACAACATACTTCCCTTCCTGGATATCCTGGATATCCTCATCAGCAGAGGAAATAACAGCATAGTAGAATGCAAGTCTATCAAAAAACAACCCACACTAAACAAGTGCTGTTTTATTAAAGTAACAACCCAACCTCTCCCAAGAAAAGCTTTGTAAAAATATTATTCAGAAGAGTACCAATGCACTGCAGCAATCCAGAACACCAGAAAAAGTAAACAGATTGCTTACACATCTTCCAACAAAGTGAATACCCATGCAACTTTATCAAAAAGTGCTTAACCACAACCCACTATAGCACAAACAACACAAGGCACAAAAAGGGTAATACTACCATACTTTAAAAAAATATCAGAAAGAACCAACAAATAATTACAGTTACATGCCATTACTATAGCAAGTAAAGCCCTCCAAAGTGTCTTAAGTAAACCAAAAGACTCAGTAGCCCAAGAAGAAAAAATCAACTACAACATACAGTGTAAGGACTATAACAGTCTCTATGTAGGACAGACAAGCAGAAGACTAGCAGAGAGCATCCATGCATACCAAGTAGAATCAGAAGAACCCGATGAAATCTCCTTAATTTCACAACACGTGGACAGACCCTATCACAGTAATAGACACAAAGAAATGTAACATATTTATACTCCATTCAAAAGAGACAATGCATAAGCTAAGAAGGAAACAAAAGACAAAAACACATCTCTTGCCACCAACACCCAGAGTAAGCAGGGATTAACACCAGACAAACAATCAAGCAGAAAACAATACCCTAATGAAGGAATTATCAAAGAAAAGACTATGTGCCTCCACCAAAAGTGGCAGGCAAAGATACTGTGTATAAACAGGGAATAAATCTCACACTTATTGCACTGATGATGTTACCTAGTTGGGTAACAAAACATCTCCAAGCAAACAACCAAGCTCAGTGAGTACCAAGGGCTCCATTGTTCAACCCTGAGGGGTACATATATTCTCTTCTATTGGAGTTTTGTATTTGTTTTCACATATTTTATGCTTTGATCCTGACTTCTGGTCATATAGTTACTAAAATCTATCTGTCTGATTTGTATGGTCATCCATCTCAAATACATGACACTAAAATTCTACATGTTGGCTTAGCGCTTGAAGAAACAAAAGATGGGAGGGAAGACACCTTGGCTTTTGTCTTTCCATCAGTGGGTGTGTTGAAGAAGGTTCTCAGGCCAGAGATGGAAGTTATGTAAAAAGAAAATAAATACTTATCTCCCACTTCAAATTTCACAACTGGTAACCCAAAGAGAATGGAAAAGTCTGGGTCGATGACTGAAAGTGCAAACCCAGGACTTGAGGGAGCTCTCTAGCTGAGCTTCTGAAGCAATGGGACAATGGTGGAGAATCACAAAAGGGAGACTGATTGTACAAGGCCCAGTTGGCTGGACTACAAAAACAGTCTGTGGGATTTGAATCTGGGGAACAGGACTGAATAAGAGGCATGAACCAGCATTGCATTTTGTACTTTCCCCTTTTTTCAAAATGGTCAACTTTAAAAAGACACCATTCAAAAGTTGCTGCGGGTTTTCAGTTTCTTAAGGCAGCAGAAAATGCAATTACTAAATGCACAGGAAATAATCCTAGTCATTCTTTTTCTTGAATTTTACTGAATGGTTATATTAAAACTAAATTAACTGTGTTGAATTGAATTACCACCCCAAGTCAGTCTAGAATTAGGCAACACTTGAATTGAATTAATCAATAAACAAGATGAATGTAGTTTTTGTCCTGGCCAAATTCAGGCAAGGGGTCATTCCACCGCCAGGGCACTTTTCACAGCCTCATCCTCAAAGTCATTGCTGTGGCCATGTGTGTTGATCTTCTTTTCATTGTATTTTCGCTTTTGCCTTCCTGCTTTCAGATGGAAGGGGAAGCACCTTTTTTCTTTGACCCTAAATGTAACACATAACTTGGTACCTTCACCATGGCATTTACTCTACAGCTTCATTTCAAAGCTTTTCTTCACTAGTAATTTACAGCAGCACCAGAACCCCACCCATTTTGCCCCCTATCCCTTGATACTAGCCTTGTATCATCCACAGGCCATAATTTATGCCACCTTCTCCTGCTGCTGCTTCCACCACAAAACTTCTACCAGCTACAAGATGCAGAAGATAGCAAAGAAAGACAGACAATGCATCATTGTGCCTACCCTGCATCGGTTGCCACAGCAAGGGCTGAATTTCATTAAGGATCATACAATAGGAAGGCTCAATCTCACATATATAAGACCTGTCCTTTTGCCTTATTCTGTCATCATCCTCAAGGTTTGGTAACACTTTGTCTATGGAAAAGTTCTGGAGAAGCTGAAAACTTGCCTGATCTCTTTTGTCCTGTGTCCATTGAAGATTACCGCAGGAAACTATGCAAAGAATCTCAGGGCATGCTTATTCTAATAAATCTCTGTTGGGTCTTGCTGTTCTTCATAAGTGTGAGTATTTGAGAGAGAGTGACTTCGTTAAAACATCACACCGGTTCATAATTTACTCACCCTGATGTGTTATTAGCAATAATAGCTTGGATTATATAAAACACTAAGCCATTATCCTGGGCTTACCACTAAAATACGGTAGTTCACATAATACAGTAAGCCAAAATTAAATATAGTATAGCTTGACATTATACATTCAGTTATTTATTATTTTTATAAACTTATCTCATACTTCTTCTGTTTTCCCCACAACAACAACCCTGTGAGATGAATTGGGTTGAGAGAGAGTGACTGGCCCAAGGTCACCCAGCCGGCTTTCATGACTAAGATAGGATTAGAATTCAAGGTCTCCTGGTTTTTAGTCTGGTGCCTTAACTACTAGATAAATTGGCCCAGTAACTGGACTCCATTATAAGCATTTGTCCATTGCAGTGATAAATTCACCACTATATCACTGATTATATTCAGGAAACACAACAGAATTATCCTGCTTTTATAATTTGTAATTTTAGAAATAGTTGATGTTGACAACACTAAAGATTAAATTGACAAGGTTCTTTCAAATGAACATTTTACTACTGAAAGAGATTATAATCATTCAATTGTAAGAGACAAGTCTTCCATCACATCAGTTTCTTCAAAACACAAAATAAGAACTGATTTTTTAAAAACTAAACACAACAAAAACCTATACTGTAAGCAACCAAAGTAGTCAAACAACAATAGTGTGAAATTAAAGAGCAATTTTCACATCATGAATAATAGTATGTTCAATTTTTATACTAATAAAATAAGAAACAGGAAACCATGAATAATGAGATACTGGTTGATAGGTGTAAAAATTGGCTATTAAAGCCTGTAGTATTGAATCCAACATTTGCACATTATACTTATATATATGTTCAGAAATTCATTTCACAGTGATAATGAATCTGTATGTAATTAACATCCTATCACTCAGTTCAAATAGTGTTAGAAAAGCATTCTAAAGATACTCATGCAGGGGAAGGAAAAAAAGATTTGGAATTATTTATTCTAAGACAAGTATTTATTTGTTTTAGAATATCAATTTTAGGGGCTCTCAACAAAGTCTTCCTTTTGATAGTAATTCCTCTTTCTTACATGTTGCAATTTATCTTTTGAAGTACACATATTAACCCATCAAGTGCTAAACCATTATTTGTTTTACCTTAGCATACTGCATGAATCCAATAATTCTGGTTTGTAAAAATCACGGTTTGTAGTTTTCATCATGTGTAAATTTATCCAGTTGTGATTTATGTTATAATTAGTTGTTTAAAAAAAAGTTAAGACAGTCTCTATACTCAGAACATCTAGCCAGAAAGATACAGTGTGATTAATGAGTATGTTAGAATAGAGTATAAATTACAATATACTGTATATACTATGTATATGCAGATGGGCCAGTCATTGGAATCAGTTATTTTAAGAAATATATTTCTTCTCACTTTAAAGATAACACTTAGAAACTTTGTTATGCTGGGCCTGGAGTAAACTTGCTGTATCCATAAAGTTTGGACCATGGGTTGCAGTAAGATAAAATATAACGGGTGAGGCAGTCTTTGGCTTGATGGACACACTTTGGCTTGATGAACACTTCACATATTGTAAGACATTTTTAATAGCTGTTCAAGTATTCATTATATTACACCTAAGCCAGAATGGCACTATAACTCCATTGAGACAGGTTGCTAAGCCCAAGCAAAACAAATCATATGTTGGTGTAAGTATGGTTAGATGCAATCAGAATTTCTTTGGATGAGCTATCATTAGCTGAGGAATTTTGAGTTGAGCTTCACTCATGCAATCATTTCTGTGAACATGAATGATTACCAGTCTCTCAGCAAAGTATAAAATGTGCTATGAGTGTTGAAGATGTTTCTGAATTAGGAATCCATACTTCAAGCAAAGCTAGCCCTTCTCCAGCATGAGTATCTATCTAGATTTAGAGGCTTGCAGAACACTAAACCATGGTCTTATTGGCTGGTAATTTGGAGAAATAAATTATATATCGTACATCTGGAGGGCCCCCAAACAGGGGAACTACACTAACTATACTGTTGTTTGGTTGGTTTTGACTTAGTGCCTGATAGTGTCCTGTAGCTTAGCAAGATGGGTGAGTCCGATACATTTTGCTTTACCCAATAATCCAAGGTTAAGCAATACATTGATTAATGTGTTATTTGAACCAGCTCCATTAAAAAAAATGGCTGACTACACTAGGTTTAATAAGCAGAACATCACATCACATTTAGAAAGATTCAGGATCAATTCACTATTTCTCATTGTTTATTTTCCTACCAGCTTTCCTAGACTTCAGAGATAATCCTAGGAGACATTAGAGGTTTAAAGAATAAAATACTGAAACAAACAAATGTTATGGCTTCTGGGAGTTTGCTCAGATGGGATATCTCTAAATCTCTTGATTCTTAAAAATGCTGTTTATGTGGGAGTGTCACCAAGTATCCAGTCAGCTTCAGGTTTTTGCTGAAAAACATCCTTCAGTGCAACGTTGATATGGAATCATTCTTTGGCTTCCTGCAATCGATTTAGATGCTAAGAAAGTTACTGTGGGCTAGAATTGCCTTACCATCTTCCCTTCCCAGTTATCTTCTGATTTTTCCTTCTGTGCTTTCTGAGAAACATGGTAGAAACCTATGAAATATGAGAAGAATCTGTATGAAGTTGAAATGGGAAGAAAAGGAAATATCTAATACACACCATCAACCTTAGATCTGAGAATGTCTCTAGATACTAATTTCTATATGTATTGATTCTGAAATGTTTATAGGTTGCCTTCCCAATATTCAAGGCTGCATAACAATTTGGTACTATGAAGCCAGATCGTTAAACAAAACAGCAAATGATAATTACTGGCATGCAGCTCCCAAAACAATTCAGCAAACCAAATACCTGCTGAAATGCTGAAGCCTTGAAGCAGAGGAGGGGAGAAACAGACAGGGATGAGTTCCCATTCATGTCTAAAAAGTAGAAGTTTTCCAAACTCCAGCACCACCATTACATTAGAAAGAATTCACCATCAGCTGATGGATAGGAGACCCAAAGATGAGAAAAAGAAACCCATGAAGAGCAAGACTGGATCATGTTGCAATTGTTTCACAAGCTGAATGTGAAACATTCACAAGCTGAATGTGAAACATTCCATTAACACTCCATTTCAGTTTAACATGTGATTTTAAAGCCTATCTGTGCACATTCAACTGACCAAATATCAGGAAAATATGGTTATTAAGAATTACTCTCTTACCCTGTAAGTTATTTTTAGGGACTGTCACTTTGCATTGCTCCTAACGTGATCTGTGAACCACCTTCTGCACCCAGTGAACCACAGTGTGCTGATCGTTGTGCTATTCTAAACCACTGGGCAAACTTTGCAAAATTATTAGCAAATCGGTTTTGAAAGTGGATCAAATTGTTCTTTAAGTAACAAAAAAAGTTTTGAGCGTTTCTATTCCTTACATAAAAAGAGGCTGCAATTCAGAAGAATATGGCTTCAGAAATAAAAGTTGTGTGACAGTGAAACCAATTATCCTTCAAGTGGATAGAGTATTCCTTTGATGTGCTCAAGTGGAAACTAGAGAGTCATCTCTACTTTCATTTCAATTCCTGTCTCGAGCAGTGAGTTGGGTTCAATGGCCAAAGGCCTCTTCTATCCCTATGATACTATGCTTTCATGGGCTTTCACCAGGAGCTCCAGGCCCACAAAGTTTTTAAAGCCTTGCGGATTGGGGCCATTCTAATGTCCAAGGGAAGAATATCCCATAAGACAGGAACTAGAGCAAAGAAAGCCCTTCTTCTGGTTCCCGCCATGGAAACTTTATGGCTGAAGGGATCTGCAACATGCCCAGTCTATTGGATTGTCACCCATGCCCTTGTAACCTCTCACTTAGATTACTGCAATGCACTCTATATGGGGCTGCCCTTGCAGAGCACTCAGAAACTTCAACTGGCACAAAATGTAGCTGCAGCTGTAATAAATGGTGCCTGTTATACAGCGCATGCAACACCTCTACTATGTGAGTTACATTGGTTGCCAATGTGTTTTCAGGTACAATTCAAGGTGCTGGTTGTCACTTTAAAGTTATGCATGGCTTGGGACCAGGTTATCTGAGAGACTTTCTTTTTCCAAGAGTTTCTACAATCTTTGTGATTGCTAAGAGTTGACACTGACCTGATGGCAATCAATCAGTCAATTAATCAATCAATCATTCAGTCCCTGATAAGGCTATCTATTATTTGAATAAAAAGACCCTGAATAAAAGCTTGCTTGTGCTCAACTGATTGGAATGGAGAAGCAGGAGCAAAGCCATTGCAAAACCAGACTATCCATAAGCTCCAGCACTGCATGGATGTATATGCGTACTGTGTATATCCATTCCTAAAATAATCTCACATTCAGTGAATTGAATGATATCTGCAAATATAAGAAGCTGAGAACAAATACATAAAAATAAAAAAGATCAAAATTGATAGATTCATATGCACTCTGATCCCCAATCTTTGTCTACTCCTCTCAGTGAAGCTCTGATGCAGAGGCAGCCACAGGGGAAGGTGATCAAAGGAACTGAGTTGCTAACCTTGTATGCATAATCAAAACCCCACAGTTTTTTCACACGACACACATTAAAATGGCTTCAGTCACACAGTTTGTCTGACATCTTGACTTTTTTTAACCCTCCTGTGGATACCCTTGCACTGATGCTGATTGAAAAAAACTACATGCTTCTACAAAGAGGAGAAATCAAAGTTCAGCCTTTCACTGAATTCAGAAAATCCAGAAGGAAACATTTAAGAACTCCAAAGCTGGAAGGGTATCTGTCTGGGGTACATAATTAAAGAAACATTTTTTTTCCCATAAATGCAAACTGTTCACTGTTTCAGACCCCAACCTCCCTGGTTTACATTAAATTATGCAGATTTTAATATTATGTGACTGGCTTTCTTGTCCTGAGGTATTACCAAAAATAAGGCAACAGATCAAACCCTGAAACTTTGACCACTGTCATGCAGTTTCTCACACATTTTTGGCAAACAGAGAAACTACAGGTAGTCCTTGAGTTGTTATCACAACCGGGACCAGAATTTTTGTTGTTAAGCAAGACTGTGAGTTGCGCCTGGTTTTCTGACCATTTTTAACCATGGTTATTAAGTGAATCATGCAGTCATTAAGTGAATCCAGCTTCCCCCATTGATTTTCCTTGTCAGAAGCCACAATGAAAGATCACAACTTATAATCACATGACTCCGGGACACTGCAGCCATTGTAAATATATACTGGTTGCGAAGCACCCCAATTTTGATGATGTGATTGTAGGGATGCTGCTATGTCATACATGTGAGGAGTGGGTCACTTTTTTGTAGTTATAGGTCACTTTTTTCAGTGCTATTGTAACTTCAAATGGTTGCTAAATGAATGGTTGTAAGCCGAGAACTGTAATGTTAAATATGCAAGGCACAATATCTCAATCTTTCTTCCCTTCATCACCTAAAGGAAGTATAGACAGACATATTTCCAGGGTATGAGACGAATTTAAATGCAGTATCAATCAGGACACATTATGGATTCCCCGGAAGTGAGCCACCCCTCTGTGTAATTCAGTTCATTTTCCCAAGGAAATTAATTTGCAATGTACTCTAAGCAGTCATGCATGCTTGGGTGCTGCTCCAAGTTAATTGCCAGGAAAGACACAATTGTACTTTGCAAGGCGTGGAACGGAAGATGGCAGATTCAGAAAGATGTAGTCATCATATATCCAAACAAAGGCATTTTCTTTCC
Organism: Acrochordus granulatus; assembly: GCA_032468055.1. Taxonomy (NCBI): domain Eukaryota; kingdom Metazoa; phylum Chordata; class Lepidosauria; order Squamata; family Acrochordidae; genus Acrochordus; species Acrochordus granulatus. Next base: position 11,340 of record JANHZU010009083.1, on the reverse strand, counting down.
ACATTTGCAATTACACTTTGTGAAGAACTAACTAAACAATCTTTTCAATGTCATCACCCAAATGAAACCTGAGCTTTCCAGGAATTAAGGCCAAAAAATAAAATAACACAAAACCCTGTTTGCTGTAATGAGAAGATGTCATATTAAACATTGCATTTTGTAATTTTAGTATGCAGGAATAGTACCCAAGCTCATCAAGCCACACAATGACTCTTCTGGTTGCATTATACCTGATCATGCCAATGATCCACAGTTTATATACTTTTTTCAGATCTTCTGCATTTACTAACTGCTTACGCTTTCTTCGTTTGCTGCTGTTGCTTTTTCATGCCATGCACAACTCTTCTTGTTTCCCCTTCCAATATGTCCCATTCACACAGCTAAAAGCATGAATATCAGCATAATTTATCATCCACCAAACTATGTGGGGTTCATCATTAGGTAAGTATGATGGAAATTACGGGCCACATATTTCTGAAAGTATCCAGCTGGGAAAGGTTAAACCTTCCTAGCTGTACCTAAAACACATCAGAGCAAAGATAATAAGTTCTAAGATCGGGCTAGGCTAGCTTCAAATTGATTCAGAAGGGTTCTTGACCTTGTGCAGGCACAGGACCGATCTGTTATTTATTAAAACAGTTTGCCTTCCCCCCCCTCTTGGGTTCCATGCAAGTCTGAAAAAAGACACAGCTGCTTTAAAAAGACAACTCATTCCAGTTAATGCAGTTCTCAGAGCACCCACATTTGTTTTTCAAGTTTGTACAGGAGTCTGAAAAAAGAAGGGCTGCATTAAATGAAAGCAGATATGCACTGGACTCTTGAAAAATCCAAAGCTTGTCTTCCAAAATGTTTCTGAAGTGTATACAACTCAGTTGCAAATGTACATATTAAAGAAAGTATATATAAAGGATATCTGAAAGTAATAAAAATACGATGTTTATTTGACTGTGCATTTCAAAAAACACACTGTTTTATAGCAAATTACACACACACAAACATATGCACATACATTTTCCCCCCGCAAGTGCAGGGTTTGCTTTTGGTTGCAATAGGAATTGACTGACTGGCTTGTCACCCAACCCTGAAATCAGAGGCTGAGAGAGAGTGACTGGCCCAAAGTCACCTGGACAGCTTTCATGGCTAAGGTGGGAATGGAACTCAGGTCTCCTAGTTTCTAGCCCGGTGCTTTAACCAGTAGACGAAACTGGCTCTCATCTCTCTATCTCTGTTGAATAGCATCATAAAACAAATTCCAGTCTAATCTTCAGTAGCTTTCATGCAACAGAAATGTCAGATTTTTCTCTGCAAGTTAATTTTCAGGGAATTTAATGACTCTTCCTTCTAAGAAGTAGGATCGTATTCTAAATCTGAAGAAACCATTGTTCAGAATAGTTTTCTTTCTTTTTCCCTTTTTATCAGCCTAACACCTGCATCAGTTTCCTTCAGTCTGGCACTCTCATATGTTTTCTCAGTCATTCCATAAGAAACTAGGAATGTTTGTTGGTCAGCTAGAAGAAACTGTTTAAAAATGTAATGGAAGTTCATGATATAAAAAATAAAATGTTCCAGTCCAAGACAGGTTTTTTTGTCTAAATATACACAGGATGAACTGTCAATCAGCCATGGGATTCAAACTCTATTTAATTAAGGTTAAAGATACATACTTCCTATTCCTCATGATAGATTCATAATTCATATAATTCTAAGTATTCATCTGAAACTGGAAAGTTCATTGTGACATTCATGGACACCAATATGCCCACAAAAATTTTTCTTTATAACGTCTTGTACTAGGAAGGACTTATTCAAAGGAATAGAGGGATGGTAACCTCAGAAGAATGATGAGGCTAGACACTTCAAGCTCAGGCCAGCAGATAGGTTTGGTGATGAAGATGTTTCTGCCAGTCCATTGTGATGCTGAACTTGGACAATAGTAGAGCTGGGAGAAGTGCCCTCTTAGAGAAAGTGTGCAAAAGGATGTGAGCTGAATTCTTCATTCATCTGGAAAAGGATTTCTCTTTTCTTATTTTGACATGCTCAGTTCCGCAAGTATTATACCCTCGCTTTCACAAGTTTTCCTCAGAGAAAAAGATGACTGTGATAGCCATAGGAAAAATAAATCTAATATCCATAAGAGGACAGTTTATTGGGTTGCAAAATAGTGTGCGTGCTTTCATGTTCATTAAAATACTTCACAGAGATGTACTGATCAAGCAGAGACTAAACAGCTATCTATCTCTTTGTGATGCTTTAATCTAGATCTTTGCACTAAGCATGGGGGATTATACCAGATGGTTCTTCCTTCCCGCTCTACGGTTTGGCACAGACAAAGCCAGTGGAGAAAAGGGTTGGTTGATGCTGATAGGATATTGTCTGTGTTCAGTTACATTTTAGAATGAAAAGTAGGAAGAGGTCTCAAATATTTAGATTGGACTGTGCCGAATGTGAAATAATTTCTGAATTTAAATTTGACTGTCAGTACAGCAGTTCAACTATTATTGATCCCATGTTTAAAAATAAAATACACTCCAGCTATTACTCATATTCTGTCTCCATTCTTAAGCAAATACACAGGATGCTGCTGAGTTTAGATGAATGCTGAAATGCAAAACCTCCTAACTTGCTTTGAGAGCTATCTAAAGCTTTGCATGAAAACAAAAACAAATGTGACCCCTAATATTGGTGTTTAAGGAGTCACAGACAGCAGTTTCCTTACAAAGTTTCCATTTCACATAGAGCATTAATCATGAGCCATGGTTTGCATTGATTGCATCATGTAACATGCTAATATGGGCATGGGCATGGTGGCCTAGCAGTTAAGATGCTGGGCTTCCTAACCGGAAGGTTGGCAGCCCGAGTTTGAGACCCAGGTGCCGAGTACTGGGGTGAGCTCCCATTATTCAGCCCAGCTCCTGCCAACCTATCAGTTCAAAAGCATATAAAATGCAAGTAGATAAATAGGTACCACCTATAATAATAAAAAAAAAAAATTAGTGGGAAGAAAGCAGCATCCGTGCACCTCGGCATAAAGTCATGCCAGCCATATGCCACCATCTTCTGACAGCACTGGCTCTTCAGCTATGAAATGGAGATGAGCACTGCCCCCTAGAGTCAGACACATCTGAAATGGGAAAGCTAACATGCTAATCCTACAATACTGCTTAGGGCAATATGGCAAACCCAACTATTCTGGGTTGAATCCATGAACCTAACAGATAGTGGAATCTCGCATAAGAACTTGCTGGCCATAAGATTAATTCTGGTATTAAATAATTTATTTCTGTTTCCAATAAACCTTCATGCAAGGAAGCAGGGTTTAAAGGGAAGATCAGTCATGCAGAATACTGACCAGAAAAAAAAAAGCCATTGCCAAAAAGAGCTTCAAACTGTCATCCTAGCATATCAGGAAGAAAAGGGCAGCTGAAATGTATCAGTGGAAGGATGAAAATGAAGAAGTAGGGAATACTAATCAAAATATGTTCATCTTTAAAATCTGGACCGTTCTATATTATAGCTCTGACTTTATTTTTTTGTTTCATAGAAACGATGTTACTGTCACTACCCCAGGAAGAACAGCAAAGCAGGATGAGTTGGGGTTACAAAAGTCTTTGTAACTTAAAGCAATTATAAAAATGTTAAACTCACTTTCATTCAGAAGCTTCAAAAAGCATAATAGAATTTTTCAAGGTGACCACAGAAAGGCTGTGCCATAATTATTCATGTTAAGAACCTGATTGTGATAAAGGGGAGACTTAATAGGCAGAGCTCTCACTGATAGCCTGGGGCAGCCCACTAAGTCCAGGAGGCTGCTGGAATTGGAAAATTTTGCAGTAGAATATCTGTAGGGAATCCAAAGCCATATTTAAAGATGTTGGGATCTGAAGTAGATACAGAAATAACTTTCTCTGCTAAACCCTTTGATATGACTCGCTAGGAGTCATCTCTATATGAGTAACAATTAATGACACCATGGCTACATTTTTGTTTGGTTCTTAGCTATACACTCACAAGAACTTCAAGTTAACCCTATTTTCACTTAGTTTGATTGTATGTGAATCTTGCTTATTTGATTAGTCCCTGATGTAGTGTGTCAGGTGAAACCAGAAAACAGTACATCAGCTCTGGATAATTCTATCAGATGAACCCAGTCCTATGTGAATTGTTTAGTTTTGACTTAATGTATTGCATGAACCCAGCCACTATGATTTTACAATGCAGCATAATGACATATTATAAAGTATAACTCTAGTTAATATGGGTTATTCAACAAACTCTGGTTAAACAAACCATATTTTAGTATGATCCAGGCAATGAATGAATCTGTAGGTCCATTCAGATTAGTACTGACTCCTCTGGTTGAGTTTTCATACACTCTAAGCCACAGTATGTTGGGTTGGTTTTGTATAATATGTCCAAAGCATCTTTTCATTATGTATATAAACCCTTGCCTATATACTATTCAAGCTCAGTCATCAACTTGTGATGGAATGTAGTAAGGTAATGGATCCCCAGAAGAAAAGGGGTGCATTCCAAAGGAGTAAGAAGCAACTTAGTCCAGAAATTATGTGTAGGAGAAAGAGGATGAAGACAGCCCTCCCTAATAGTTCACAGAGTATATTGTAGATGCAGATAGTAGAGTGCTCAGTCTGGCAAAATGAGCGCTTTTCTATAGGGGTGAAACAATAAAATTCAGCTTGGAAGAATCAACACCTTTCATTTTGGGCCAAATAGAACTTTATCCTTAAGTTTTCATTCATCTTTCATTCTCCTCTATGAACTTCTCTAAAATGAGATGCCTACGAAATGCATGCGACCCTCACTGTTAGGCGCAAAAGATTTGTCTCAGTTGGTGCAGGTCTAACTGACTCCAACTGCCTGCTGAACAAATGCACTCCTCAGATGAAGCTAATAGTCTTCACAAGGGGTTGAGACTTTGGTGTTTGTGCGTGTGTAGAGACTTAAGACTTATCTCCCTTTTAACCCCTGACTCCACGATTCCTTCTCCCACCCACTTTGTTGATGCTTCATAAAACATGAAGACCTGGTTGGACTGAAATGGATGGGCCCTCTTGCTGGCTGGATATGTCTTCATTTATTTTTGCTTATGGTTGTACAGAGTGACCAAATCCCATCTTGTTTTCTTTCTTTCTTTCTTTCTTTCTTTCTTTCTTTCTTTCTTTCTTTCTTTCTTTCTTTCTTTCTTTCTTTCTTTCTATATTGTGAACTACCTAAAATTGAATAAACAAAATAAATAAACTAAGCTCTAGATCTGTCATCTCTGGTCTGATATTCTTCCAATGGATTGGGATTCGATGTCCAGATCTTCCTTTAAGCCTTCATCTTCAATATCTTCAAAGCAAAGATTTCTGGAAGTTGCTGTCCTAACATTTCTGAGAGAACCAAACTGAGAAAATTTCCTTAGAACAGGATGTGCTATTGCTGTGGATTTATTGATGTCTTTCTTATGAACTATGCACAATATCCCTTATGCATGTATTAGTCAAATATACTTGATGAACAGTATGTATCATTGTTCAAGTTCAATATAAGAAGCTTTGTTAGTTCCAGCAGCAAGGCAGATAAATATAATTTGGACAGAATCATAGCTCATACCAAGAGCACAAATAGAAATAGTGTTTCATGGAAGAAGAAGAAGAATGAAATACAACAAAGAAAAGTGGCTAGATTTGTTAATACAATGATTGGGTTTCCAGGTTACAGAAAAGGAGGAATGGAGAACAATAGGCTTTTGTGGACATTTTGAATGGTGATGTTGGTTGCTTACAAGATTTGGTATTATTTTTTGTTAAATATAGGAGAAAGACATCCATTTGGTTTGGCTAAATATGACTATAAAGAAAGCCACACTATTGAAAAAGAGCAGGTATATTAGAAAAAACTTTTGTTAACAAGCAGTGATGTGTTGGTAAGATGATACCCATGTTCATTGAATGTCATTCTTGCCTTTTTTGTTGATAAGCTTAGGCTAGACAACGAGATGAATCTGAAGCGCCAATGTTTCTCGTCTATGTAAGGTACATAATGTTTGTATTCTTTTAGTTGCTGATAGAATTAAAGTGACTTGGAGAGAAGGGAGAAGCAAATGCCTACATTTACTCTCATTAATTCAGGTCATGTCTTGTAGCAAAATTGAAAAAAACCTTGCACACCGAATTTTTAAAAAGACAACTGGATTTTTATTTTTAGAAGTTACAGAGAAACGTTTCAAATCCCATCCAGGAATCTTCTTCAGTCTCATATGAAAAAAATAAAAATGATATGGAATATATGAAAACATTTCTCAAAAGGGGTGCAGGAAACTGTAAAACCCAATACTCTGGTTCTCATGTAACAAGCTAATAAAACAGGAGATTGGCAGTAAAGAGAGAGGTCAGAAGTTTCAGTTTAATCACCTCTGCTGTTTTAGGCTTGGTTAGGTGATGTAAATGTTAGATATGACCCAGTCCCCATTCATCTTCACAAAAGCAGAAGAAAAATAAATTCCTTATTATTTAATAAATAAATCTGAAATACATTTCTTGTTAATCAAACGTAACTAGTACATATTACTGTAATATATGCAATCTTCTGGTTATCACATTGAAGTCCTTCTGTGCAAAGGACCGAGTTATCTATTTCCACTAGTTTCTGCCTGTGCCACACATTCTGAGTTATGGATCAGGATGAGTTCAGCATGCTCTAGGTCCTATTGATTAAACAATGTCCCCTGGTGGGATCCAGGACACGGGCCTTTTCTGTCACTCTCTGGAACACTTTCACTCCTGAGATTTAAACAACTCCCACCCTTTTTAACTGAGCCTTCAAAATCTGGCTATTTCCCCTGTTATTGGGTTGGTGTGAGTGACAGATTTCTGATGTGGAGTTTTGGTCTATTTGACAGTGGATGTTGTTTTCTGGATTTTTTTTTCTTCCTTTTTTAAGGCAATCTTTGTTCATATTGTAATATATTGAATGAACTGCTCAGAGTCATGATAGACAGGGCCAATAAATAAAGTTTTAATCAGTGACATCCAAGTAAGCAATCAAACATTATCCAAATGATTCTGTATCCAGATTTATGGAATATCTGTCTGAATGGATATGATCCAGATTTACCAATCTATAGTCTTAGTGGCCTCCCAGTGAGGCACCACCTTGCTGAGGTTGGGAGGCTTGTGTGCTCTGAAGAAGATGAGAGCTCTGCCAGAGGTTCAACCATACTGGACAGGTCTCATCAGAGG
>JANHZU010009082.1:15929-26838 GCA_032468055.1 Acrochordus granulatus | reverse complement strand
ATGGGTGTGAGCTTGGGAAGACTCCGGGAGGCAGTGCAAGACAGGGGGGCCTGGCAAAATGCAGTCCATGGGGTCGCTAAGAGTTGGACACGACTGCGCGACTGAACAAAAAAAAAATGGAGACAATGCCTTTGACAAGGAACTCAGGATCTTTGATTTTGAGGATCTATTCCTCACTGCAAACTTCAAAAGCTTGACTGTGCATGCTAGTTTTTCATCAGGTATTGGCTCGTTACGTCTCTAGGGAACAATACATTTGCAGATAATGATGTTAAAATCAAGAGTATACAGTATATTTTCCCATGGAATATAGCAAGAATTGAGATTCCCGCTCCCACCCTTATTTCTCTGAGGTCACAGCGGAAGAAAGAGACAGAGAATGAGATTCTGTGGATCTAAGCAAGTGGATCCCTCAAGATCTTCACTGGGACCCTCAACTGGAAAGAATAGTAGACTTGCCCTTGAGGGGACCTAAATGAATGTCATCCTACTGATAAAAATTAATTGTTTTAGACCACTAGAACTTGGGGAATAGGGGGAAACATGGCCTGAAAGATTGTCAGTCTGCTTGCCTGGGGAGAATACTTTACATTGCCCCCTCTCCCATTGATCTGGATATTCCTATCATTATGATGGCAAAAATAAATCATGTTAATTTCCTTTTCTGGCAATGCCTCTGCTGCAGTCAGCTGTAGTACCCCAACCCCACTTTTTTAAAATATTATGGGCTGAACCAGAAATAACTCTGTGTTTCTATGAGTATTTCTCCTGGGTTTCTGATTTTGCTATGAGTCTGAAAGATATGTGCTGGCTCCCACATCTAGGGTAGCATTCACATTTTTTTTTTAAATATTTTGTCGCTGTCTACTTAGCTGCCTTTGGTTAAGGAAACTTTCAGGAAATTCCAGAGTTATAGGCAAGACTGAGAAGTTGGAAAAACAGAAGAAGGCAAGCAAACCACGTCCAGTCCATGTAGTCACCAGCGTTCAGGATTGAAGGAGAATCTCCTTTCCTCTCCTCTCAATTGATAACATTAATATTTAATAAAACCCCCAAAGTATGAAACAATGTTAAAACATTACAGCAAATTAACATTCTGAAAATAATGGACTTAAAAGCATAAAAACTTGGAACATATAACAGAGGAGTACAATATTAAACCAAATTAATATACACAGCAGCATGAGTTTAACCAAACCTCTGGTGCTTTTTTTTAAAAACCAATAATCATATGTTCACAGCAGTTATCTGCCCTATCATGTATTCAGAGAGATTCATTTATTTATTGGCATTTGAGACCACCTGACTCATTTTGAATTCTGCGGCATATAAATTTAATAAATAAACAAACAATAAAAAGGACTCTGGGCAGCCTACAATATTTAAAGAATACATAATTTAAAGCAGAATGATTGCCAGACAAAACCACATAAATAACATTTTTAAAAAGTTGTCAGGGTCTCCAAGGACATCCTGGGAACAGAGTGAGTTTTTAAGAGATTTCTAGAACGCTTAGAGCATTTGAATCTTTGGGGTTATGCTATTCCAGAGGGCAGGGGCTGCACTGGAAGGCATAATTCCTCAGTCCCACAAGATGGCAAATTTTAATGGAGGGGGCCTGAAGAAAGCACCCACTCTGTCTGGCCCTACCAAATGGGCAGAAACAATTGGAGAGAGGTAGCCCCTCAAATAATCAGGCCCTAAACAATGGAGGGGTTGATAAGTGATGACCAGCATTTTGAATTTCACCCAGAAGTTAACTGGTAACCAATGCAGTTGGTGGAACAGTGATGACACACGTGCATTATGAGAAGCTCCCTTTACTGCCTGTGTTGCTGCATTTTGAACCAGCTGTAACTTGTGGATGGTCTTCATGGGCAGCCCCACAAAGAATGCATTGCAATGGTGCAGTCATGAAATGATTAGGGCATGAGTGACGATGAAATACAACCAGAGCCTGATTCAGTCTAAATCACAAGTGGCCCACCACCGTAATGTATAATCTTATCTCCCATTAGCATTTCTGGTTTGTATAATTAAGTTCGTGTTGTTGCTCTCAAATATAAAATCATATTCACTGGTTTAAATTAAACTGCTGGGCTAATTTGCTAAGATGGGGGACAGAATCGGTAACTGGTTGAGTTTGCACAATAAATAAACTAGAGCAGGCTCATTTCCACAATAAACTAAATTTACTGAATTAATCCTGGGCTTTGTGGCTTGGCAGGTTACGCAAACTCAGTCTGTTTGTTTAATTGTTGATTCACTGCATAGTGTGAGAATCCATACAATGAACTCAATAACCCACCATACAGCCATCTGCCATAACTTGTTTGCTCCCCATCTGTATCTCATGTAAAGAAGAATGATTGGTGGATGTTTTCCTGCCAGCTGGTGACATTCGGGGCAAGCAAAGGGAAACAAAGTGAGGAATCCATCTTAATGTGCCCTGTACGTGGAAAAACAAGCGACATGCTTTCATGTCCAGCATGCCACTGCCCCCTTAATGCCTCTTGAATGCAGATGCATATTTTAGTGAGCCCATATAGCTCTCATGCAAACCCAGAGAAACAATGATACCCCTAAGGAGTACACTCAGTTTTGGCAATGTGTTGCCCATTCCAGATCTGAAGTATCTTTGAAGTACATTTGGGTCCAAATATTACACACTTCTGGGCAGCACCACTTGCCAGCTTCCTATCTGTGGCACAACTGGGATAATCAATGAGGCAACATAATTCGTACCACTAATACCAGCTCAAGGTGGTGGAGCAACATCTACAGTCAAAACTGGACAGTCTCACAAAAGGAGCATCAGGCGATCATGATGCAAGTCTCTATCTTTTTGTAGTTGGATTGCAATTATCAGCCCACATCACAAAAGACAAAACACTGCAGAGCATTGCTGCTTCTTTTGTTTTGAAAAAAGCAGCCGGAGTTGAGGATGCCCACAGGCTGGTGGATAGCACTACTAATCTGGCTGTGAGGAACAGTTCTAAAAAACCCTCTTTTTTCCTTGCTAATTAAATGCCCTGAAGGGTTTTCAGAAAATAATTTCAGTACAGCTAGCTTTGCAATATGGCAAAAATAGCTGAAGCTTTCCAGAAGTCCTCAATCCATAAATTCTAATGGATTACTTGCCAGAAATAGTCATAAAGTTCTTCTCAGTGGTACATTTTGTAATAAAGTTAGATAGCAGGTAGACATTTTAATAATTACATAAAAGATAAAAGTGCTGCAGGTAACTGATAGCGACTTCATAAAAGTTTCAGTAAACAGGAGGATGAACAAGGGGTTTTCTTTTTACATTCCCAAAATTAGATGTGCTTCGATACTTCCCACTAGGCAGAAAAATCCTTACATAAAGAACTAACGTTCTATGTAGTAGAGTCAGATTAAAGCTGATGTTTTCCACCCTAGGCTGATTAAGAATAATGTCTGGGATTTATGAAGGAATAGCTTGGAGAGAGAATGTTTTACTTTATGAATTAAATAAAAATAGTCTATGACTGAAAGTTAAGGGAGCAGATATAATATCTTTTAACTCACAATTCCTTGTCTGTATTTGCAAGGGGTATTGTCAAGATGTAGCTTCATCAAATAATCTGGTTCTTGCTTTGGATTACTATCCAGGTTTCCAAGAAAGGGAGATTGAGATGAATGAAGAATATTAAAATATCTCAAAAATGCTCATGATCTTTTAGGATGAAAGTTCTCTCTCTCCACTCTATTTGAACATCTGAGTAGATGCACTTGGGGCAGAGAGAGGCCCAGATTTTTCTTTCCTTTAGGATATATTCTGCTGTAAAACTAATCAAGCTGATAGTGGCTGAAGGTGCTTTCTTTTCACCTGGCTTCTGTATCTGACTGTCTGACTTAAGGAACAGCAGTAGGTATGTTTCCTACTGAAGTTGACAAAAATAGCAAAAGGTTTTCCCACTGCTGGGCAAAGGACACAGTGAACTAAATTATATGTTCTCATGTGACTTACATTGAAAAGCAAATCTGATGAGATTAAATAAGCTCATTGCATGATTTAATCTATATAACCATATGCACATCTATGTGCACTCACGCTCACCCACAGAGGAAGGAAGCACCCAACAGCTGAGTCCTATGAATAAATAATGGAACTGAAAAAGAACGCAAGTCAAGGGGAAACAGAAGATGTGAATGAAAAAGGCATTCTGATCAAACAACTGGAAGTCAGGAGGTGTAAAGTTAAAGAAGAGGACAGGCGCTTTAAGAAGCGGGATTGGAGAAAGAAAACCTATCACATATGGAAGACTTAGTTGTCATTAGCAAAGTTTAAAAGAGTAGAGGAGTAGGAGGTATTTAGAGAGGCGATTTAAATAAAGAAGCAAAATGCAACAAACTTAAGTCCGTCTTGGAGAAGCAGGTAATGGTATGGAAGAGAACAAGAAAATTAGATGAATAGTGGATGGCAAGGATGAGTTGGTCTTCAGAGGAGGAGGAAGATGAGGATGAGTTGGATGAAGATGAGGATGAGGATTGCGAAAGAAAGAAGAATTTGAGAAAGAGGGACTCGTCAGAGGTGAGGAGTGAGGACTCGTCAGAAGACAGCAGTGAGGAGAGGAAGAAGAAAAAGAAGAAGAAGAAAAGAAAGAAAGAAAGCACTGACAGCAACGATGACGATTATGGCCACAAGAGAAAGAAGAAAAAGAAGAAAGGTAAGAAGTCCAAAAGTAAAGATAAGAAGAAGAAGAGAAAGAATGATGAGAATTTTGCAGAGATATACAAACAGGAACTTCTTGATTATCATTCGGAATCTTCTCCAGAAACTGAAGATGAGTATAACAAGCGAAAAGGTGAGCTGGAATTTACTAAAATGTTTTTGAGCTGATGTTCCCAATGGCTTGATGAATATGTCATTTAGATAGCAGAAGGCAGAGCTGGTGGGGCTGGCTGTCAGGGGAAGACCCCCCTTTGGCCCTAAAATGAGCTATCTTGTCTCTCTGCCTAATCATCTTCACAAGGTGGTTCTGGGGATGGAATCAAAGTGGAAGTTAGATATAAATCAGTATGCTTCTCTGAGTTGCTTGGAGGAAAAATGGGATTAAAAGGGAGTATATATTTTTTAAACTGCTTTTGAGAGTCACTTAAGAGGAAAAAGGCAAATTCTCTTCTTTGAGACGTGCAGTCTAAATGCTAGCTGAATGACAGCAGAGTGAAGACTGGGAAAGGAGATACAAAAATAATGTGGCACAAATGACAGGAAATGCAGTTCAATTACTTTAGGGTTCATTTCAGTTGTCAACAGATACTTAGAGGAAAGAACGAATGTAGGGATTGAGTAGAAGGAGAAAGAAGCACAAAGGCTGAGGCAGAGAAACCAGTGCTGGACTGTTGGACAGACAACTTTGTGAGACTCATGAAAGATGGAATTAAGAAAGAGGACCTTTTAAAACTTCTGAGAAGCTTTGGGGCAGACTCGTCTGCCATAGGGATCTTATATATGATATTTGCTTTTATAATTCTGTTATAGTTGATTTTACATACATTTTTGTAATGAATGGATATTTTATTTTTGAACACCACAAAGAGTCACATCAATCAATCAAATGAACAAAAATATTCATGTGAACCCTAATCTCCACTGTCCTCCCTCTGCACCTTGGATAATATTTTTCCTCTCTATGGATCTGGTTGCTTCAAGGGAACAAGTAGACTAACCCACAATACTGAAATAACTTTTGGAACTGGGTTTTGTAGTATTAGTTTTACAAACCTAAGTGTAAAGGATTGATCTTTCCAAATAGTAACTCCTCTTTGGATGACCTCCCTGTCCTTCTTCATCCTTCCAAAATGGTTCTCAGTCAGATCATAATAGAAAAAATGTGCTGAAAAAATAGGCACATGAGCTGCTACCTTTATTACTTAGCACCATCAGTGTGCACAGGATCTTGTGGAGTACAAGGGAAGAAGACTTTGCTCAAATAGTTGAAGTGTGTTGCTTAAAATCTGAAGATATCCTCAGAGCCTTTGGTTGCAGGAAATTGTCTCTAAAATATACATTCCAACTCAATATTTTTCCTGCTATTTGAAACTGCTTAGTGCTTGGAAAAGGAGCTGTCAGGAAAAAATCAGATTGTAAGCAAAGCTGGGAAGTTGAAAACAATTCTGGAAGAAGGCAGAAAGAAACCACTTATGAACTACAGCTAAGACAGTTGCATTGTTACAGCATGTCCACACAGTCATCAGGAGTCAAGATTGATTAAATAACATCTTTACTTCCACCTTCCAGTAGAATATAAAAACTAGAAAGTAGTAATATTTGTAAACTGGAGCCTGCTTGTAGCATGTTGTTCTTAAGTACTGTAAGAATTATTATCAGTTTCTGATGTTAGGCTCTTTAATTCAATGTAAAGACTATATTTGCATAACATAGACGATGAATTATGAACTAAGTCGCAACATTTTAATCCAGCGCATTACTGAACCAATCCATATGGTTTGTTTGTGGTTTAGTCTTTTCTGTAAACCCAGGAATTTAGGTCAATTGAATAATTTATAGTTCAATTAAGCATGAATAAATAAATAAATATATAATACTGCTTCCATGTAAGGGGAGGGTTTGGCAGAGGGGTTGCACAGATATATGAAGGCAGTGAGTACAAATAAACATCTTCATGCATTATTAAGTAACCAACTGAATATTTGGGATAAATACAGAAAAGGAGTGACTCCAGACTTTCCTCCATTTGTTTTATTAGTAAATATTTATTTCTACTAAGATGAAGGCTCCAAGAAATTTGCTCTGTGGAGAGATAATAATTTGTTTAGATTATAAGACTTTCTTGATAAGAGGAGAAAGATAAAATATATTCAGCCTTACTGTACTTACAGTACTCCTACATATGTAATTGGTTTCCATGTCTTCAGATAAGCAGTGAGTCTATAGAGAATTACAAAAACAAGAGATAATATTGAGAAGTTTGACAACATTTGAAAATCTTATAACATGTATTACTGAGTATTTGTTAGGTCTTATTATCAGTGAAGAATGACTCAGAATCCAGGCAAATTGAAGATTGTATGATCAAATGGATGCAGACAATGAATATAGATATGCAACAGTGAAAATTTCAGTGAAAGAAGATTATAGTTACTTTGAACATTATAGTCAGAGATAATTGGCATAAGATCCTTTACTGCTGTTATGACTGCATTGTTTAATGTCAGAAATGCCCATCCTAATTACAGTCGTTAAACAAGGACTACCTGTACTGCAATACAGATTACATTGGGTTGTCCTTGGTCCAGAATGCAGCAGAATTATGGGCATTCTGCAGTTTGTCCATTTTATGCCACTGATGCTTGAGTTGTGCTGGCTGTTGGTTGTTTTCTGGGTGCTGATTCTCCTGCTATGACTGAGGGCCAGGTTATTTGTGGGACTGCCTTTCTCTAAGGGTATCTGCCCATCCCATTAGGTCAGATAGATGGATGTGCTCCATGTCTCTTCCTTGAATGTTGTCATCTAATGACAAGTTACTTGGAAGTGTAACTTTTCTGTAGCTATCTCAGTCTTTTGGAGTCACTGAAATTTGAGGGACCCTCATCCTTTTATCCTTCCAGGATGTTGGGTTGACCTGCCTCTTCTACCAAGCATAAGGCAAGAAGGACTTTATTTAGGCTGAGTTAGGTAGGGAGTTGATAGTACAGGCAGTCTGGTACTTGGTGGGAAGACTTTGTTTTATTTTTATTTTGGTGTTTTTATTGGTGATTGCCAGCCAAATGGGGTCACCAGGTGATGTAAGCGGCTATATAAGTTATTTAAATAAATAAATATTTACTTGCGGCATTTCTTTAAAAAACTGACGATTTCTATCATATCTCCACCAAAACTCCTCTTTTCACAATTGAACGGTTCCAGCTTCTCCAGTTTTCTTCAGAAATCTTCCTTGTTGCCTTTCTTTGCATCTATTCCAAACTGTCTGAATTGGTAAAGTGTCATAACTGGAACTTAGGTGAGTCAATCAGGTGTGTTATGGTAAAAAAAAGAGCTTTAAGACAAACCATTTACTGAGAACAGAATTCTAGGGTTCTTTTGCCATGCTTTTAGGATCAGCTCCGAATATACATACATACATATATATACATATGTATGTATGTATGTGTGTGTGTATATACACACACACATACACAAACAAACATATACACACACATATTCATACATATATACCCTTGATTTTAATATTTTTGTTCTGATTACTTTTCTACCCCTTTTGTCTACAGTCTATGAAGTGGTGACAGTGACTGGAGATATCAGAGGAGCAGGGACTGATGCCAATGTCTTTGTTACACTTTTCGGTGAATTTGGCATCACACCAAAAGTTCATCTGACTAGCAAGTGAGTACTGCCAAAAATACACAAGTTCAGCAGCATATTATTTGGATACAAAGGATTCTGGTTCACCAGCCATAGCACACATCTGAAATGCATGCAAAGTCTTGAGAAAATCAAGTTATATCTGCGTGAGAATCTAAGACAACCAAACTTATGCACTCTTCCATCATTTGGATATGCCATGCCAGTTCAGAAACTGTTAGCTCTCCTTCGGTTTTTGCCCAAAGATATAAAATAATTTTAAAAATTTACAGTGCCTTATAATTGATAGTGCACAGTTGACTTGTCTGATAGTAAAAAATGCTAAATTGGAATTTATTCATTTGGCCCTTTGAGTCAGTGTTGACTCCTGGCAACTACCTGGATCATCCCTGTTGTTTTCTTGGCAAAATTTTGGAAGTAGTTTGCCTTTGCCTGCATCCTACAAATGAGAGAGTAACTGGCCCAAAGTCATCCAGCTGGCTCTGTACCTAAGACTGTAGAACTCATAGTATCCCGGTTAGCCTAGTGCCTTAACCACTATGCCAAACTGGCTCTCAAGGTGGGTTAGATCTAGTTATTTCTTAGATAGGAGATCATACTAGAGGTTTACAAAATCCTGGTAGAAGCTTATGGCAAATTACTTCCACAGTGTTGCTAAGAAAACTGTACCCATATTGTCAGCAAGAGTCAACCTCAACACGAGGGATTCTTTACTTTTGGTAGTGAACTGAATCACTCTGAAATGCTTTGAAACTATCTGGATTTGAAGCCGTTTCCAATTACTTTAGTTTGAGGGATGTTCTTCCTTCTGAAGAAGAGAAAGGACATATTGATTCTGAGTTGAAGGGAGATTTTGGTGTTTTTAAAAGGGTCCCCAAATTTTTTCAGAACGGAAGATTGAAATTTTCAATTGAACAATTCTAAGATTACACTTAGCATTTTGAAACTTTTTGTGAATATTCTTCATAAACTGTTGCATTGAATGGCTTCATGCTGGGCATGGCCAATCAGAAAACACTAATGCACCAGAAGGCAAATTGCTCCTTCCATCCTCCGGTCCATTTTACTCCTTAGGATGCTTTGGATGCCGGTATTGTTTTTGCTATATGAGCACACTTCCAAAGAAAGCACCAAGACATTTCCATTGTCTAAAATGCCTCTTTGGATGCCAGATATTACAGGAACATTTTGTATTACATTGTGTTAGTGTCCCATTTAAATTTGGTTGCGGCATATAGGCGTGCTTTCAAACAAAGCACAAGCCTTTAGCCACCCATGATTTTTATATTGTAAGAAAATGTAGAGCTGTAGGCTCAGAGGCCATTTTGGAAATCAATACGAGGCAGAAGGCTAATGTTTTGCAACATGCTCGACTTTTAAGACTTTTAATTAAACCAATGGGTTTTCTTAAATACACCTTTTTAGAAATGTAAACATTAAGGTGGGGAATGCCAGGGGAGTGATCACAAGTACATACGGTGATCCCAACTTCATTGTATTCTGACAAAGTGACATGTGTGAATGAATAAATGTTTACATTATCACAGGTACTGACAATCTGTTTGCCTCCAGATGTGCTGTTCTCATTGAGCCTCACAACTGATTATGCCAGTAAGAGCAATGAGAGTGATTTAATATCCAAAATATCCAAAGAACTCCAAAGTGCTTTCTTAATAGGGAAATAACTATAAGAACAATGAAATGAACAACAGCAACAAAAAATAATTATAATGAAGCTTTTTTCATACCATACTTTCATATTTACCTTTGAATGCAATTATAAAATTCTGGTCTTTATACTGTAACTCCTCGTTTTCTTTCTACATCTCTGACAAGAGATACCAGCAGCTTGTACAGCTCTTAAATTTTGCTCTCAAGAAAAGCTTCTTTTTTCGGCAAAGCTGCTCAGACATGAAAATCTTATAAAGTCAAAAGTTCAGACTTGGCAAAGAAAATTTCATGCTTCTTTGCTATATTTGACACATAAAACTTGAGGAAAACTATCCCAGCTGCAAAAATCCATATAAAAAGTAGATGGCAGTAAAGAAATGCAGACATTTTATTAGCTGTTATCTAATCTGGATTCTTATAGTCTTGATATGATAGCCTTAAACTTACTGATTGGGGAGTACATTTTTAAAAGTCTCAAAAGCTTTAATTCTTCTAAACTACTTTTAAGATTGAATTAGCCCAAATGTAAGTAGCTCAGAATTTACAGGCAAGGTTCTCTCCAGGAGATATGATAGGCTGAAGATCATGGGACTTGTATTGGAAGGCAGGTTGTTGTTGTTCAGTTGCACAGTCATTTCTGACTCTTTGCAACCCATGGACTGCAGTACACCAGGCCCCCCTGTCGTGCACTGCCTCCCAAAATCCACCCAAGCCCGTGCCCATCACACTGTCAATGCTATCAACCCATCTCATCCTCCATTGTCCCCTTCTCCTCTTCCCTTCAATCTTTTCCTGCATCACAGTCTTCTCCAATGAGTCCTCCCTGCGCATTATGTGGCCAACGTACTTGAGCTTCAACTTCAATATCTGTCCCTCCAAAGAGCAATC
>JANHZU010009080.1:38191-70294 GCA_032468055.1 Acrochordus granulatus | reverse complement strand
GCCCCGCCCCACCGCAGCCCTCCGACTTGAGGCGTAAAGCAAAGCCGTGGTGGGTGGCAGCGGGCAAGAAAGGGAAATTAATAACACAGCCTCGACTTCAAAAGGCCCCCAGGCGCCTGCTGCGAGGAAAGGGGAGCTTTGTGAGGCTGAGCAAGGGTGGGAGGAGGAGACATCAAAGGCACCCAGGGAGGGGGGAGAGGAAAAGGCCCCGTCCACACACAGCCCCCTTTTTGCCAACAGCTGGGGCATGGCCCTGGCCAGAAAGGCTCGCATTTTGCTTGGGGGTCCTAAGAAGCACGTTTGGGCTTGTGAGGTGAGCCTTTGAGCGTCACAGAGCTTTCCGGCAGCAGAACAGTGTTCTGTGAAAGCCCAAAGCTGACACACTCGAGCATCAACCTGGGAAGGCCGGATAACAGCCAGGAATTCGCCTTTTGCTCCAGAAGAGAAGCTTCGATAGAAAGGATGATGGGCCCCGTGGCTCTCCTTCCCTGCATAAAACACACACGTGTTTTGAGAGTTGATCCTCAGATGCAGGATTCCAGCATCGCTCTCTTGTCGGCCTGAATTAGTCCCCCCAAGGGTCACGCTTAGAATTCCTGACCGGCCCCTGAATTAGTCCCCCCAAAGGTCACACTTAGAAGTTGGGGGCGCTTTGGGACCCCGCTTTGTCATGGGAGGCAACAGGAGCCACTGTGCGGAAAAGCTCCTTCCATGCAGCTCCAACCCTCAGCCACAGGGATATTCATGCCCTGGTAACCTCTGGCTTAGATTACTACAGTGCACTGTACGTGGGGCAGCCCTTGGAGGCAGTTTGGAAACTTCAGAGGGTACAAATGTGCTGTGAAGGGAGTTGGCGACAATGGGATTGGGCTAACCGTGCTGGGGCAGAAGCTAAGAGGGCCTGATCTGGTTAGATTTTGGATGGCAAAGTAGTCCAGAAGGCCCAGCGCACAGGGTGGGCTTCAGGGTGTTCCCACCTATTCACTCCAGAAAGGGGCAAACAACTGCAGAAGAGGGTGGCACGTGGACGCCGTCCGCCTGCTCTTTTCCAGCTTCAAACGTTTGTCTGGCTCAGAACTCAGCGACCAGGTCTGACTTTAGAGGCAAATTAAGTCTCCCTGGAGAGGAGACCACCAAGAGGCCCCAGGACCATGGGATCTAGAGAAAGCCAGGAGACACATTTAGAAATGGCAGGGAAAGGAAGGGCTTTGAACTTTCCAAAGTCCCCCTTGGCCAGAGGTGGCATGGGGAGTGTCAGCAGGTGAGGACAGACAAGGCTTTAGTTAGCCCCCCCACCCCGCAAGAGGTACTTCCCCTGCCAGTTGTGGCCGCTTTAGGGGGCAGTGCTGGTCAGTGATTCACAGCTGAACAGCCAGCTTTTGTCTGAAGACACTTCCGTGGTCACGTGGCCAGCATATACGCCAAGGCGCACAGAGTGCTGTTACCTTCCCACCAATTTGGGCGCTGCCGATTAATCTACTTGCGGGAGCAACTAACAGAGCTCACCCGCTTGGCTCTCGAACTGCCAATCGTCTGGTCAACAAGCCCAGCGTCTTAACCACTAGGCCACTGTGGACCCTTGGTTTTTCTGGATACCTAACCCTGACTGAAAAGAACCAAGAAGAGAATTAGAACAGGTAGTCCTCGACTTATGACCATGCGTTTAGTGACTGTTCAAAGTTACAATGGCACTGAAAAAAGTTAATTAAGACCAGTCCTCACATCCCCAGGGTCACATGATCAGAATTTGTGTGCTTGGCGATCAACATGTATTTATGACAGTTGCAGCATCATGGGGGTCACCATCTTCAACATTCCCAGCTGGCTTCCAACAAGCAAAGTCAACGGGGCAGCCAGATTCACTTAATGATCATGTGATTCACTTAAAAACCATGGCAGAAAAGATCACAAAATTGGGCCTGGTTCACTTAACAAATGCCTTGCTTAGCAATGGAAATTCTGGTCCCAACTGTGATCATAAGTTGAGGACTACCTGCACTGTAGAAGGCATCTTCCTCTCCTCCTGTGAAGTCAGGGTTGGTTCAGACCCAGGAGGACTAGAAGCTTAGCTTAGTGGTAGTTCGATGGCCGAAACCCTGCTTTGTAGGCAGAGGGTGTCACTTTCCATCTGGGGCTCCTCCAGGCCCAAGGAAGGGAGAGGCTGGGACATCTTGCCCCGAATCCTATCCGAAGGAAGAACCCAGAACTAGCTGGACCCGATCCGAAGGTTTCTCCACTTGGCTGCAGCACCTGCTTTGCAAACGGAAGGAGTCCGGTCTGCTCCGGGGCCTTCCAGCAGCTGGACCCATGGCAGCTACTGGGAAGGGTCTCCTCCCTTGGCCAGGGGTCAAACCAATCACTTTCTCTGCTGGCTGCAAAGATTTGGTCACATAGGGGGGATGCGGGCCCACCGGAGACCCGTCTCACTTGCACTGGAGCTAGACGCATCTGGGGAGACGGAAGGCAGTCAGCCGACCTCCCTCCGCTGCACATTCTTGGTGGGCTGAAAGAAGGGGATTAAGCCATGTCCCCCCCCAGGGAACCACCATAGCAAGGAAGCTGCCTGGGCACAGCAGGGTTGAGCTCATCACTGTCTTTGATGTGCAGCAGGGTCCAGGGGTCAGAGTCCTGGACAGCCCCCCCTCCACAGTGCACTGGTGGGGCTGGTCAGGAAGCCCGGATGCTGCAACAATGGGGTGATTGAAGCCCCCCCCTTTGATAGGCAGCAAAAGGTCGCCTGGAGGTCAGCCGGGGGTGGGCATCTTCGGGGTGGTCCTCCAGATGTCATCATGGCTTCAGGTTGGGAAGAGTCAAAGTCCCTCTCGTCCACCCACCCCTCTCTGTCAGTGGCCCAATGAGCATGCCAAATACTTTCCCGCACGGGACAGTGGGTCAGACCAGGTGACCTCGAGGGACCCTTCCCACTGCAAGATCCTTCGAAGTCGGGGGTCGCAGCCTCTCTTTCCTCCCACCTTGACAACATGGGCAGCGTGGCTTCTGCTCTAGGCACACGTTACAATCTAGCTCCTGGTGGGCTCAACGCACTTACTCCCACCCAAAATAAGTTCTCCTTGGTGATGTGGACAGATTAGATATACATGGATGGAGTATGTTGATTGTTCGCCGCCCAGAAGTGTGCAAGGCGGGCAGACACGCTCATTTCCTCAACAAACAAATGGAATTTCTCAGCCCGTCCCCAGGCTCCCGAGAGCCCCAAGCCTTTCGGAAATGACAAAGTCCATGTATTTGCTGTAGGAGTTCAGTGCAGTCAAGGGGACATCCGAGACCACCATGTTTTTCCCCAGAGTTGTGCTGAGATGCATAACATCTTAACTCGAGGCCCCAAAGAAATCCACAAGAACATGACCGAGTCATAAGTCACCCGGTTCCTTACAGCGTCAAAACCTCCCGTTTCCCCTGAGTCCAGCTCGACCCCCGCCCCCGCCTTCTCTCGGGAGGGGTTTTCGATTACATCCTAGCCTAGAGCTATAGGATTTCCTCAAAGTGCCCCATGCAAGGACTCGATCCTGGGATTTCCTGGGGGTGTCCCATCCAAGGTTTCCTCGAGGTGCCCGTCTGAGGACTCGATTCCAGGATTTCCTGGGGGAGTCCCATCCAAGAACTCGATCCCAGGGTTTCCTGGAGGGGCCCCATCTGATGACTCAAGCCAAGGACTTCCTGGAGGTGCCCCATTAAAGAAGCGCAGTCCAACTCAATGTTTGGGGGCTGCTAACACCCACTCTGCCCAGGGTTTCTAATTTAAGTAAAACACGACAACTCCCCCCAGAGGCCGCTGCGACCCTTCCCGTTTTCCAACAAACAGACCCATCACTCCCTCAAGGTGACTGGGATGGCTGGGGGTTTCTTGGCAAGGGTGTTTTGCTGTTGCTTCCTTTTCTGATTTCGCATCCTGCCACGCCCTGTGGTCTCTCACCGATGGAGCCACTGAGGCCAGCTCAGCTTCGCAGACCCTGATGAGGTTGTCTCTGACGGGCAGGAGCTGCACCGTTCCACAGAAGACCCCGGGGCTGTTCTGCCACTCTGCCTTTTCCCACTTTTAACCTCGCGGTTCGAAAGCAGGCAAAACGCGAATAGATGAACAGGCACCACCGAAATTGGTGGGAAGGTAACAGTGCTCCATGCGCCTCGGTGAATAGCCATACCGGCCCATGACCCGGAAGCGTCTTCGGACTATGCTGGCTCCTCGGCTATGAAACAGAGATGAGGACATGAGCCCCCAGGGCTGGACCTGGCTGGTGGGGGAAACCTGTAAGGAGGAACATTGAGATTACTAGGTGGTCTCCCAATGGGGAGAATCCTGGGGCTCAGGTTGAACTGTGGGGTCCTGGGTGCTTTCAGAGCTGAAAAACCGAGCTCGGAGGGCTCCGTCAGCCCCACGGTGAGATAATGTGCAGTGTGCAGGTCCCCAGCTTGTCTTTCAGACCAAGGAAGAGTCATGGCAACCAGCTTGCATTAACCATTTGCAGCATCCCACAACAATGGAGCATACAGTGTTTTTTTGTCAGTTTCTGGCATTTTTGCCAGTTTCTGGCAAAAAAAAAGCTCATTTGGAAGGATGGGTTCGCATAAAGACTACCTGTTTCATTTTACAACCACACTGACTTGTTTTGTGGCCATCGTGAAAACACTGCCAAATCGAGTCCAATCACATAGTGCCTTGACTTCATAACTGCAACAACTTCTGACCGACATTCTGGACAATTGTGGTGGTAAGGTGAGGACCACCTGCAACGACACGAGGAAAGCTAATTTCTGATAGATCCGCATTCCTTAAAGTGTGTTCTGAGAACCCCCAAGACCCTCTCTGCGAAATTATTCTCCAAGTATTGAAGATACTTGCAAACCTTTCAAACCAGGCCCCTCTTTTCATTACCATTTTTATTTGTTAAGAAAAACAGGGGTTTTCATGAAAAAAAATACGTTAGCGACGCTGATATCCAAGGGGTCCAACCTGGTTATGTTTACACAGTTCAATACATGTGTAGTCTATGCGCGCATCCGTTAAGTATCGATCAGTACAACCCCTGCCGGCTTCTCCTAATTTTTCGAAGGCAAAATTTTTCGAAAAGCAAACAGTTGGAGAGGGCCCTGCATGTCTAGGGAGTGCTTGAAGGTGAGATTTCTCCCTCCAACTGTTCCACCTGGGATGGGGGTCACTTTTTTCGCAACCCCAAAGCCCGGCTGGCCTGCTAGGAGGTGGTACAGCCTTGCCAAGCCCCCCTTGGCAAGGAGCCCCTCCGGCGGGCCTGCACCGTCTCCCACATTCCTTTAGCTTTCCAGGAATCTGACTCCAGCCAGAAGGGAAGCCACAGCAAAAGTGTTCAGCCTGGCACGGCTGGGGGGGCACAGGAAAGCAGGGGGCTTGGAGGTGCCCACCTGGCCTGGGTTTCCAAATTCCAGGAGGGGGGAACACTTTCCCTTTCTCTCACGCCCCCCCTTATTCTCCAGTCTTGGCTTGGTGCTGGCTGCAAATCCACCTCTGGATAAAAGCCAGATCGAGGCCGTGGCTGAATTCCCATGGAAAAACACCAAGAGCGACGGAAGATGCCGCGAAGGTTGCAGAAATAGGAGAAAGCACCCCACGAGTGTCTGCTGGCGCTCTGCATCATCTTCCACGAGGTTCCCCCCCATTCTGGAAAACCCCCGGAAGAGAAATGGAATGATGGTGCTGAGGGTCTGCGGCTGCCATCTTGATGTTTTTGCCCTCTTCCTCAAGATCCCCAGATCACACTTCCAAATTCGCTATTCTGGAATCCTCCCTCTTGGCCGGCCTTCTGGAAACCTTGGGGTGCTCTCTGAGGGCGTTTCCCCTGACTGGATGCCACCCGGTTCGTCGTACTTTATCCCGATTTTCTAGGATTATTGTGACCTTTGCATGGTTTGCCTTGCACTGTTTGGCCATCCTGGTGTGTTTGCCGATGTGCCGCAGAGGGCTGGACTTGGGCTTCCTCTGTGCAAGCTGTTCAAAGCCTCCTGGATCCTGTTGGCATAAAAACAGGTTGTGTAGACCAAGGACAGATTTGGGGAGCCCAAGGGCGCCCTCCGGCACGGGGAGTCCACGGGGGCGAGGGGGGCTGGGCCTTGCTTCAGCGAAGGGGCAAAGGAGGGCAGAGACCCTCCGGAGACGACTGCGCAAGGACCGAGCTGGGGCTCTAAGGCAGCGTCGCCGTCCGCCTCCCCCCCGGATCTCTCCTTGGATGCCGGTGCCCATCTGGGCTCTGGACGCCGGCCTTTTCTTGGGGTCCTCGGTTCCGGGGCTCCCCTTCAAGGGCCAAGCCGCTCCAGCCGGCTTTGCAGCTTGCGGTCGCCTTCTTGCCACCGCCCTGCCCTGCCCTGCCCTGCCCTGCGTCAAGCACCCCGGCGTACAGGGCTGGAAGACGATGGGGCAAAGCAGCCGCTTTGTCCGCTTTGAACCCGGACGTGCCAGCGGAACATACCTTTGCACCTGGTCGCGATGCCTGCCGAGGCCCCGGCGCTGGGGACGAGCGGAGGAAAACGCCCGTGTCAAGGCGTGGGCGCGCCTCCCCTCCGGGCGAGCGAGGGGTTCTGGGTTCACAGACCCGGCGTCCTTGAGGGCGCCGGGCTGGAGAAGCCGTGAGAAAGCAGTGCGGAGAGAAGGGCTTTTTCCCGTTTTAATGCGACCGTTTTCCTTTTTCGGCTGGCAGAGCGTCCGTCCACCTTCTCCGAGACCCAGACTGCCCGTTGCAACGAGCCTTTCGGAACGGAAGGAGGCCCTGGGAACTCCCCAGTTACACCTTGACTTTAAGCCCCAGATTTTCAGTCCGGAACGGGTGCCCCCTCCTCCTTTTCTGCCAGGACAGGGAAGAAATCAAACATAATAAAGTCCAGATTGTTTTCTGGTCAGCCAAAGGCAAACTCGCGTTAGAAATTCTCCAGAAGCAACCGGGGCGTCTGGTCGGCCAAACGCTCTGAACAGCCTGAAAGAAATGCAAGGAAGGGGAGATATTTCGTTTGCTTAAATAAAAGTCGGAAAGGGAATGAGAGACCGGAGCGCTCAAGTTTTCAGAGGGATGTCAGCCTTCTTCTGCTGATGGCAGCAGGAGAGGGAGAGAGGGAGGGAGGGAGGGAAAAACAAAGGGAGGGAGGGAGGAGGAGAAGGAAGGAAAAGAACAAAGGGAGGGAGGGAGGAGATGAAGGAAGGAGGGAGGGACAGAGGAGAAGAAGGAAGGAAGCAAGGAAGAAGGAAGGAAGCAAGGAAGGACAATGGGTCTTCTCAGCAAAATGAATAGGCAGTAGAGCCATCCATGGGGGTCAAAAAAGTCAAGATGGCGGCTGCAACCATTAAATTAAGTCCCCACCTTCCTTTCCATGCATTGCAGGGTCTCTAGCTTCTGTGGAGTCCTTGGTGCTCTCTGAGCATAGTTGTTATCTTGTGGACATTTCATTATCAAATCAGATAACATCATCAGTGCTGGAAGGCAGAGATTTGCTCTCTTTATATAGCAATGGGTGTCCTGTCCATGTTGGGGGACTGTTCTTGAGGCTCCTTGATTAGCTGTTGTTTACTGTTAGCTTGTTTGTCTGAGTTGGTAGTTTCTTGACTGGGGTGTTGTTTACTGCTTGATTGTTGGTCCAGTGTTCACTCTGGTGTTAATTTTTGCTTCTCTGGGTGCTGATTGCGGGTGAGGAGGTGTTTTGGTCTTTCCGATTCCTTTTTGATCGTCTCTTTTGAATGGTGGGTAGATGTCGCTTATCTCTATGTGCCTGTCGATGGCTGATTTGTCAGGGTGGCAGGCTTCCAGGAATTCTCCAGCATTCTTGGACTTGGCTTGGTCTAGGATGCTCGCGGTTTCCCGGCTGAAACTATGGCTAAGTCTGCGCATGTGCTGTGCAATTAAGGGGTTTCCGTCACGTCTTCTGACTGCTAGTTGGATGCGCTCTGCTAGTCTTCTGCCCGTTTGTCCTACATAGTGCGGTCCTTACGCTGAATGTTGTCGGGTTTCGTATGTGGCCGCTGGGTCTTTTGGTTTACTCAGGATGTTTGGAGGGTTTTGGTTGGTTTGTGCGCTGTGGTGATGCCGTGGGATTGTAACAGTCTCTTGGCGGTTTCTGAGGTGTTGTTCATTGATGGCAGGAGTGTCTTTTTCACAGCCTGTGTCGGTGACGCTGTGGTGGGCTGAGTGATGAAGCCACGTGGGTATGCACAGTTTGGAAGACGTTGTAGAAATGATCTGTTTCCTTTTTCTGATGTTCGGGGTTGCCACCGTGTGTTTGTGCTCACCTAAATAGCGTTCTCACACAGCTTCTCTGCGTTGCTGCTTTGGGAGTGGAGCACTTGGTTGGTGTGGGTAGTTTTACGATAGACCATGTTTCTAATTTGCCATCCCTGCCTCTGCCAAAGAGGATGCGTTGTTGTGAATTTTGTTCCTTTGAAGGTGTTGCTGATAATGCTCTTTTTACTATATCGGGTCCATACTTGGGGTTGCATGCGCGGGAATGCTCTGGATTCGAGGCGTTGCGTTACGGTCTCAGCTGTGAACCCTGTGGGCAGTGACTCCACGGGTGTTCCTCTGATTTGTCGGGATATTTGCCCGTCAAACTGAACGCGGTCAGGCAAAGGTTGATGAGGCCCATCATCCTGGGTCTTTCAGGCCCGGCGTGCTGACAGCAGATGAAGAGGGAATCACGGTGCCGTTCGGCGCCACTGCGCTCTGCGCATCCATAGGCCCGGAATTAGCCAAAGACTCCGTGACGGCACAACTGCACAGCACAGCTGACCTAACCACATGCACCAAGATTTCAAGACTGCCGGCCGGGTAGAGCCGTGCAAAATCCACGAGGCTGGAAAGGGAGCAACCCCCAGAGCTGCATTTTCCTTCCTGGACGCCACACCAGCATCTCGGGAAGAAATCCCGGGAAAAGTTGTTCCCTCAGGTCCCTGAGAAGGAAAGAATGAGGGAGAGGGAGAGGGAGAGAGAGAGAGAGAGAGAGAAAGGAGCCTTTGATGAAATGGGAGGGGAGAGCATGACATCATACAACAAGGACAGATGGAGGGGATGCAGGCGGGTGATGTCATTTCCTACCCAAAGCAGGGACTGCATGGGACCCCCTCTTCAGATTTCACCAGCTCCCCCTCATTTGGCCCAGGGAGGGGGTGCACGCAACTGAAGGGGGCCCGGCGCCAACTGCGTCCCCTCCTGGTTGCAAGACAGCCGAGTGGCCGCAGGAGGCACCGGGCAAAGCGGGTGGGATCCCTCCTGCCCCTTCCCCAGGGCATTCCGGCAACTGAGCCCCTCCCCAACTCAAGACATTCCTTCCGAAGAAGGGGAAGCTGAACCTTCGCTGTGGGGGTGAAAACTTTTTTCCCCTTATGGAGAAACGTTGGCGCCGTTTCCGCAAATTGGAAATGCAGACACCGCCCCTTCCCCTTCCCCTTCCCCTTCCCCACATGGGCCTGATGGTCATGGGAGGGTCACGACTGGTCTGATTCAGTGATTTTTTTTAAATTGGTTGATTGATTTAAGTCGACCCAGTTGACTTAAAGTTGACTTCGAGTCACCCAGTTGTCGGGGCAGTCGACAGTGAAATACACCCACCCACCCACGTCTGCCGTTGGAATACAACGATAATTAGAGCGCGAAACACCTTACGGGGCTTCAGCCATGTTAAGGGAGCGTGGTTCAAAACCCGCCTGGAAAGCACTTCGCGGCTTGTGAGCTGCCTTCCTGGACGGCGCTCGGATGAAGAAAGAGCTCTGGCTGCCCTCGTAATCGAGCATCCTTAATCCTTGCACCGCTGTCCTCCGTCTGGCACTTGGCCGGGAATTCATCCTGAGCCTGCTGACCACTTGGTGGCGGCCGGCCGGTGAAACCTCCATGCTCAGGAACAGTCTACCTTGCCTACAGGAGAACGGATGTGAGAGGAGAGTTGTTTTCAGATCCAGTTTGATTTGGGAATCCAGTTTCACGCCAGATGCACCCAGCAAATATGTCCTATTAAGGTTACATCCAGTTATAGTTTTAACAGGGCTTTTATGCTGTTTTGACTTGGGATTGAGAGCCACCTTGAGTTGGTGATAAGATGGGCCTCTCTCTCTCTATATATATATATCTATATCTATACATTATATACACAGATATACAGCTGTACAGATATACAAGTACAGGTACAGACTGCATAAAATTTCTCATTATTCCCAGCCTCGTGATGGAGCTTCGTCAAAATAACGGACCGGCGGATTTGTGCCTGTTGCACCCAGCAGGCCAGACACTCCCTCGGGCGTGGTCCACCGCCAGGACTTCCTAGAAAGCCCCAGTGGATCCAGGAGACACTTGGAAGAAGACATGATTCCCTGCAGGAAAAATCCAGCCAGGGAGGATCTCCTCCGCCCCACCCAAGAAGGGCCTTTTGAAGTCCCAGAAGTCCACAGAGACGCAGAAAGGCAGGGCTGAGGGGCAGGACTGCACGGCCACGGCCTCCCTCTTGACGTCCGTTTACCCCTCCCCATGATTAGCCACGGAAGGAGAAGGTTGGGGGGGCGACCCGACTGCTCTTTTCGAAACTGGTGGTCTGGGCGGCCGCTGTGTGGGCCATCAAGGGGTTTCCAACTCCTCGCAAGCACACGGAGGGACGCTCTCCGGGAGGATCAGTCGCCACCGTGCTCCCTCAAGCCTCCCAAGGGTGCCCCCATCACCTCTGCAACTGAATCCAACCCCTCTCCCCCCTTCCCCTTCCCCAGATGATGGACTTGGCTAAAATCATGAGCCAGCCCAGATAGAAATGGACGGACGGGCGGATCGTGTGCCATCACGCCAGCGTCAGATCCTGGTGACCACGTAGGCAGATTTCCTCCCGGAGGATCTCCCCCTACATCCGCCTTTCAGATCCCCTGAGAATGCCCCCCTGGCCTTGCAGCCGAGTCCCTCCCGCTTGTTGCTGGTTGTCCTCTTCTCCTCTTTCCTTCCACCTTTCTCAACGTCGCCGACTTCTCCAGTCCTCACATCTCGTGTCCAAAGCACGATAATTCGAGCCTGGTTATCGGTGCCACCTCAAGGGAGAACTCTGGGCTGATCTGCCGGATGATCCGCCGGTGCGCTTCCTTGGCTGCCCACAGTCTGCCCGGGAGTCTTCTCCATCGCCATGGTGCAAAGGCGCCAATCCTCCTACTCCCCCGCTTCTTCAACGTCCGACTTTCGCCCCCGTAGGGCATCGCAGGGAACAGCGTGCCTTGTGCAATTCCGGCCTTGGTAGGTACCGACGCATCACGGCGTCCTGTACCTTTTGCAAGGCCTTCCTGGCTGCTCCGTCAGGCGTGATTCTGTGCACATTTCGGGGCTGCAGGTCCTCTAGCTGTCTGTGGCAAAAGGCTGAGAAAGGTGGGTCTAGCCGTACATCTGAATGCTCAGCCTGCCTTCTGGCGGCCAATTCAGAGAGTGCTGGAGCCCGCGGGCAGCTCCTCCTCAACCCCGTGCAGCTTCCCCCTTCGGCATCGCTCCAGGGCACTGTGGGAGGTTAAATCGTGGCTCCTCCAGGACCAGCTTTAGGAGCATCGGACAGAGTTTTGTGCCATTTGGTGGTCCCAGACCTAGAAACGTTCCCTGTTCCCTGCCCTGCATCAGCCATGCCGGCTGCACAAGTGTGAAGAAAGGCAGGAGTGTTCGCCCTCCGTTCCCACTGAAGTCCATGGAGAGCAAAGGCTCCTCGGCGCCTCTCCCGCTCGTCACCTCGAATAAGAGGGGCGTGCACCTCGAGCGGCTAAAAACCAGATTTTAAATTCATATTGAAAAATCTGCATCTCCTTCTCCTCCATCTCCATCTTCTCCTCCTCTTCCCCTCCTCTTTCTCTTCTTCCTCCTCTCCTCCCTCCTTCTCCTCCTCTTCCTCCCCTATTTCTGCCATAAAATAATCTTCAATTTAAGACACCCCACTAAAATATCAACATCATGCAATAGCTGCAAACCAAAAAACCCAGCCATATATTTAAAACCATACTTAGTAACTAGTGCATAAAGCCATTCAAAAGCTAAAGTGAAAAAGATGCAGCTTGAGGATCTTTTTGAACATGGAGGAGGTGGTGGCCAAGGAGGGAGCTGAGGTGTGCGTGGAGGGCGGCCACCTCCTGCTTACCAACTAGCAGGCCTCCACAAGTGGGACCTCTTGCGATGGTCTGTAGTTTACTTGTGCTCAGCCCAAGTGAATGCAAAGGAGCCAAACAGGGTCAATCTGTTGCCGTCTTGGATAGGGGGCTGTGGTGGGGGCCCTTTCCCAGAGAGCAAAGAGGCAGCGACAGTTGGAATCCTCTCTGGGAAAGGGCCCCTCCCTCCTGCGACTCGGGACCACGTCCCACCATAGGGACCCACCAGGAGATCCCAGGGCGGCAGGCTAGACTGGATGGATGAAAATCACTCCAGAGGAAGGCAAAGGCAAGACAAGTGGACCTGCCTAACCACCTTCGAGCAGGAGGCCCAGCGGATCTCTTCAACCACAATGAAACCTGAATCCAAGTTCTCATTCAAAGACGTTACCAGGAATGATTTTAGCCAGGCTGTCCACACTGACTATATTTGGAGCTGCTGCCCTTTCTGTGTCACCCCCCTTTTTGTCTCCAGGATCTGGCTCCACTAGTGCAAGAAGAGCCCTTCTCCTGCAACTCCCAACACCCCCCCTTGTGTCATATGGCTTGCGAAGACCCTCCCACTGAGTTCCCCTGCAAACCTCAGGGAGGAGAGAGGATTCAAACCCCCCAAAAGAGTGACCAGAAAGCACATGGGTCTTTGGGGCCACAGCCAGATGATTCTCAGATCAGGAAGGTCCCAGAGGATCCCTGCGAGGTTGAGAGGAGGCCAGAGCCGCACTGGATCAGGTGAATGGAGATTCTCCAAGAGGGACCCTTGGCTGGGATCCTGCTCAGCCTCCTGGTGCCTCGAGGAGCTGGCAGGGGCCCCCAGTTGTTCTGGTGGGAAAAAATGTCCTGCTGACTGCTGGGCTGTGGGGCACAAAGTGAGGGAAAGGGAAGAGCCTGAGGAGAACAGGACGAGCCACCTGTTTTCTTCTTGCTTCTAGGCATCTTTGCAAAATGACAGTGGTGCCCGCCCTGGTTTTGATTTCAGCATGTAGGAGCAAGGTTGCTTTCATCTGGGCTCCTTCTGGGCATGGGGTTGGACAGAATCCTTCCAAGTCCAGGATGCGGAGAAGGTTTGAACTTAAACATGCTGGCTAGGGAATCCTGGGAGTTGAAGTCCACACCTTTTAAAGGTGCCAAGGATTTAGAGGACAGGCAGAGTTAGCGACTGGGAGTCAAACCTGGCACTGCAGGATGATACCACGGAGAGATTCTGGAGTGAAGCTGCGGCAGAAAGCCAAAGCTTTGGACGAGGCGCGGAAGGTGGCAAATGCGGCATGCTTTCTACTGTGTGGCTGTAAATCGTCCAGGGACGAAGTGGTCCTCATCAGAGGCCCCTCCGTGTGTGGGGTCATTGCCCCTCGGTCCTCCCTCAGGCCTGAGCGGCTGTTTCCCTGTGAAGTTGATCTTCAGCCTGCACGGGGCAGAGCGGGGTCTCCTTCGTTGCCGAGAGGCCAGTTTGGAGAACTGCCCTGACCTGTAAGGACCACCGAGAACCAGTCCAACAGATGCCGGCTGGTCTGCGATGCTCTCTGCAGCGGATGCACCCTTCTATGCACAGGTGCCAGCAGTCATCGGAACGGTGGCCGGTGAGCTTCGGAAGGTTGCAGTCATTTCCAAAGCTGTCGATTCGATTCCCATTTATTCATCGTTCAGTAGGGCGAGCCGCCGCGTCTTCCTTGACTGCTGCTTTCTTGATCGTTGATCCTAAGAGGCAGAAGCTCTCCAGCCAGTTTTAAGGCTGCTTCCGTTCCTCCTTTAAGTTTCATTTTAGTCCCAGGTTTTCCGCTGTGCAACTTAACTTTGCTTAGTGAAGCCGGCAGATCTTCTGCAAAGAAACGGGCTCGTCTTCTTCCAAAGCAGCTTCTTTTAATACACGAATATTCTGTGTAAAGGTTGAATAAATAAGTAAGGTACACAGCTGACCGTTGCAAGTCCGGAGCCGGACTGCTCTGTCCGTTCTGTGGCTTCCTGATCTGTAAACAGATTTTGCATGATGTTCCGGATGTTCCGGATCCCATTTTTTTCTAAGGATTTCCACGGTCTGAAGCCATCAGGATAATCAAAGGCTTTTGTATTTTAACCCATGAAGCACATTTGACTTCGTTGCTGGTGTTCTTCGGCTTTCTCAATTACCAAGCAGGCATCAACCACGGATCTGGGGCGCCTTGAAAAGGCGGGGTGTGTGCGTGTGTGTATACAGTATATTAACATCCTGACCGCTGGGCTGGGGAAGAGGACAAAATCTCAGACCTACTTCTGGAGCGGGGACAGGGGAAATGCCTCTGGACACGCTCAGGAACCCTGTCTCCTTCAGGCGCAGGGCATCAGGCTCCCTCCAATTCCGCTCGATTCTTCCTTTCTCGTTTCGCCTTCTGCACGTTCCCAGGGGCGGCAGGCGCTCGATCTTTAAGTTACAGGACACGCCTCCCGCCCCGCGAGGCTCTACGGCGCTCTGCCCACGCTCAGAGGCAGGCCGGCTAGCCCAGCCTTCTTTCGCGCCCGTCTCCCTCCGCGACCGGAGCCGGCGAAAGAGTAGCCCGCGGAGCAGGAGTGGCGGCAGCCCCGGCGGCGGGACGGGGAGGGCGCCGGTCCGGCCCCGGTCGCGGATTCCGCTCCCCTTTCGCGACAGCGCTGGAGCAGCCGCACCCCGTTTCCTCCTGGGAAAGTTGGGGTGCCTCTTGGGGTCAAGAGGGCGGGCACCCTGCACGCATCCCTAGGTAGCCAGGCGCAGCAGCGATGCCAACGGTGGACAAAGGGTGGGGACAGGTTGGTCCCGCAGCTCGGCACCTTCCTCCCGTGTGGAATTCCAATTCCCATTGCCCTCCCTGGCGATCTGGCTGGGGATGAGGAGGATGATGGGGAAGGGGGCTGGAGTGAGCGCTAGGGAGACCTCCTGCCTCAGTTTGCCCAACCCCCGGAGTGGCCAAGGGCCGGAGGGGGCTTGGCGATCATAGAATCATATGGTCAGAGAGGACCTCCGCGGTGATAAGATGCTTGGCCTGGGGCAGGTTAATCCTGAGGGGGGATTATGAAATGAGGCGTGAAGGAGAGAGATTAGATGCATGGAGAAATGCCCAGAGAAGAGGGCGCCAAACGACGGAGAAACTTCCCCCCCCATGCATGGAGCTCAGTTAGGGCCAAGAGGATGCTCAGACCCTCGGAGGTCCACGCATGGGACTGTTCTTGGCGCTGCCATGGCTTGGTCCCGGCCCTGAGGAGGTTCAGAAATAAATATCCACGGAAGGAAAAGGAGCAAAAACTTGGACCATGGCTGTGCCCTGAAGTCAAAACGGTGGGAATCCGCTTCGGCCCATCAGGGGTACTTTGCTCCCTTTTAAAAAATGGAATACTTTGCACTGCTGTTCCCACATGCAAATGTGGAGAACGAGACACGGCCAGCTGTGCAGTTCCTTGCTCATCCCAGTGGGATTGTCCCAGCGGATCCGCCCAGGTGAGAACAGATTGCATTTCATTTGACTTTATTTTACAATTTGGAGACTGCCCGATTCCGCAGGACCCTAGCTGGCTTACCGCCCTAAGAGCAGGAAGCAGAAGAAATGTGGGCGTCTTGAAAAAGTAATCCAGGATAGCCACCCTCTCTCAAGGCCTGGGAAAGTAGCCAGATTTCCAGCAGGTCTCCTGATCCTCAAAAGGGTGGGGATCTCTCGGTATGAGGTCTGTCTCAAGGCTGGGGGCCGGTTTTGCAAGGTTGTCCATTTGCAGTGCATTTAATCCTTGGGAAATGCGTTCTACCCCCCTTTTATTTTTTACAACTTTGGGGTCCTGCCAAGGCTGTGGGATGGGCACAATGAGGTGGGAGAAGCTTCGCACAGCATATTGAGGGAACCATCTGTTTTCTTAGCACCTGAAGCCACAATAGCTTCTCTCAGTTGGATGAGGACCCACTGACGAGGACACCACTGAAACATCCACTGAATTGTCATCCCATCTGACTTGTTAATCGGCACGCTGTGGGGTTTGCTAAGTCAAGATATATTACATCTCCTGCATTCCAGCAATCTATTTCAGAGGTTACTTAACTAAAGTGAGGTTAGGTTAGTCTGTGAGGTTTATTCTTATTGTAAGTCTTGCTAGAAATAGGTCAATGTCAAGGATTCAGATAAATACACATTTGACTTCAGGATGTATTATGGCGATGGGTGTAGGATGCCACCACAGCGTCCTTCCTCATTCAGGTTTTTCTCTTCTTCGGGTAGCCTGAAATAGTAAAGCTAATTTTTCTACAGATGCCAGTTAAAAATAAAGTACAAGGATTTCAGTGCTCCTGAAGACTAGATGATCTCTGCCTGTCCTGCCTCAGAAGACCCAGCAGATCCTTTGAATGAAAGGGCCCTTTCAGAGCATGGAATATTTGGGTCCCTCAACCACACGTCTCTCAATGTTTCATCTCTTAAGCGCTTCCACGACAGGAACCAAAAGCCTGATTTTTCTGTCTACTTAACATGGAGAGATACTTTACAGGTACTCTTCTATTATATTGTAAATTAACATCTCATGGGGCTGAAGCAACATTTGCTGTTGAAGGAACAGTTTTTCTCTAATCACAAAGTGAAGATTTCCCCTGCCAGTTGTATCTGACTTGAGGGATGATGCTCATCTCTGATGCGTAGCATTGTCTGAAGATGCTTCCATGGTCATGTGGCCGGCATGACTATACGCCGAGGTGCACGGAACACTGTTACCTTCCCACCAATTTAGGTGGTCCCTATTTATCTACTTGCATTTCTTTACATGCTTTTGAGGGTGTTGGCAGGAACTGGGGCAAGTAACGGGAGCTCACCCGTTATGTGGCACCTGGTCTCGAACTCGGGCTGACGACCTTCTGCTGGCAAGCCCCACGTCTTAACCGCTCAGCCACCGTGCCCCAAATCACACCGCATCTAATCTAATCTAATCACACCCTAACACAACCTACCATCCTTGAGCAAACAAACCACATTCAGACGTTGCAAGGGTGACTTCAGCACACATCATTTGTCAAGACAATCGTTGGGTTTCCGTAGCAGCTCAGCTCACAAACTGCCCAATCCTGCAGGAAGATCAAAGAATCTACTGTGTGAACTCTGATCAATGTGCACTTTTTGTTTGCTGGGAAGTTGAGTTACAACCTTCCTCCACGATGGAGAAAGATTCCAGTATTGGAGCAAAAGTCAAAGGATCTGCCCTGTACTTTGGGGGAGGCGATCCTTTATTAGGGTGGTTGGACTTTTATAAAGATATTGCAAGATTCAGGAGCCTTTTGTCATGCAAGTGGGTCTGGGTGGAGGGCGGAGAGAAGATAAAAATGTGGTTAACCTCGGGGGGCCACTTGGACATCAAACTGCGTCATTAGAAGCAGAATCTGACATTGGCCTGACATTGACATCCTTTGTCTGGTTTTGCTGGTCGGGGTTTATCGACTGGTCAGAGGGTGAGATCTGGTCAGGGGTGAGAAACTTCTTACTGCAGTACCTGCCCAGATTTTGGGGTCCCTGACAGGGGCAGCCCTGTGTGCCAAGAGGGCTGATCTTCAAGGAGGGTTCACCAGAACCGCAAGCCAAAGAATGTCATTTGCTAATGGCTCAGTTTCTATAGGAACCGTCCCAAGATAGACAAACCATCATGCAAACTTCCTCAGAGTGGTGGGCGAGGAACATTTATTTTTATGAATGGGGCGTGTCTAAGCCACAGCAGCTCCTGTTTCATCAAGGATGTTTGTTCACTTCTGCAGAAGGCCACCTGTTTTCTGGCTATAGTCAATCATGGTTAAATGAAGGACAGCTTGGTGTGCTGAGCCGGCGTGTTGCAATGCAAATCGGGAGACTTATTTAAAAGGAAGAAGAAAAATGCTGATTGAACTTCAGAGCTGGCATATGCCCCAAGGAGCCAGATTTCTGCCTGCAGCTGCGTTCACATGACATGCCTGGTGAGATAAACATGGGGGTGGGCTATTTGGAGATGGCCATTTCCTGGGAATCTGGCCCTTGATTTCACCCAGCCCTTTGGATGCCATCTTGCAACTGGCACCTCGACGTTTTTGACTCCCCTGTGGGTGTCCCTGCGTCCTGGGAGCAAGAGATGGGCCCCTGGTTTGTTCTGGAGAGGTGCTTCTTTCCCCAAACTTCGCCTGCAGGGGCCAACCGTGTCCTTGTTTTCTGTGACAAGGGGAGCAAAGGGAGCCTCCCGTTCCTCGGTTGCAACAAAGCCAACTCAACAATGCACAACCTCAACTCTTGAGACTGACTCCCCAGTATGATTGCTTGGAGAGGCTGCCCCCACCCCCGTGGCTGCTTTGCGTGGGAACCATCACAGGATGTTTCAGCACCTGCAAATTGGAGGGCTCCTGTTTGGGCTTGTGGCCAGCCGGTCATGCCTTCTCCCAGACTATTCCCCTTCCTGTCTGTCTCACTTTTGGGGTGTTTTTCTTTTCCAACTCTGTCCAACTTAAATCAGAATTTGGGCAAGAGTTTAACTGAGGGATAAGTACAGCCCCTCCCTCTTCCTGGAAGACCCTTGATTGATGCTGAACATCTGTTCAATCAATTGCACACATGGTCATGGGGAAGAAGAGTCACTTCTATAAGTTGGCCAGGGAGGGAGGGAGGAGAGAGGAGGAAGGAAGGAAGGAAGGAAGGGACAGAGGGAGGAGGAAGGAAGAGCAGAGAAGGGAGGGAGGGAAGGAGGAATCTCATTGGCTGGGGCATCTGGGGCAGCTGTGTGCTCGGATGGAAGAACGCACTGCCGCTCTGGCTCATCAGTAGCAGAGACCTGTGGCTAATGGTCTGCTTGCGCTCAGCCGCAAGATGGCTGCCCTCCGCTTCAACGGCGATCCCTGCTGGGCTTCGGGCTTCAGGCGGGCTGTCCTGCCCTTTTGCAGGAGGTTGGGCACTAATTAGGATGCTCTGCAACGGGGGCCAAGCCGGGATCTGCCCCTGCGCCTCTCCTTGCCTTTCCTGTGCAAGGAAAAAGGGGAGGGGGCATGTTTGAGCGGAAACGGAGCTCCCAGCAAGGAGACGGCATTCTGCCAAACGTTTTCCTGGCTGGATTTCCACAATCCGCGAAGCCTCCATTCCTGAATCGAGTAACCTCTTCTTGCCTTCACAAGACGTGGAGTCATAATCTTGCCCCATTTTCCCACCAGAACACAATGAAAAATAAAACTGACCACAAGTGGCAGTAATTCAGCTGCACACGCTGTGGGAATACAGCAGTTAGGTTTGTAACTGACCTGGCTGGGCATGTCATGCGCACACCACCAGTTCCAGCACTTTCTCTTACCAGTAGCCAGGCAGGGGTGCTCACTTTCGAGGTCCAAGCAGCACCGAGGACAAATGAAAGATGATCTCGGGGGGGGGGGAGAGTGGAAGAAGTGGAAGCACTGCAGAAATGCAAGACGTTCAGAAAAAAAATAAAAGGATGGATCCTCTCGGGGTCAGTTGGGACCGCTGCTCCCGGACCAGCCTCCCTGCTTCGTGGCATCCTCCCTGCCTGGGCTGGCCGAGGCCATCTCAGGGCTGGTGGTGGACCTCCCCAGGCTGACGGACCTGAGGGACTTCAGTCGGCCGTCCCTGGGTCTGTCCCAGGAGTTCCCGGCCTCCACGGTGGCCATGGGCCCATCCCAGATTATTTCAGGCCCCACTTGACCAGTGGTCACACTCCAGATACGATCTTCTTGTTGGAGCAATGGTAGTGTGACCCGGAGGGGGAACTTTCAATGTCCCCCTTGTCATGGTCAGATCATGCCTTGGTATCCCTGAGATGCGCTTATGCCATCCCCCTCTGCAGGGAGGTGGACCTATTCGAGTGGTCTGCCCTTGGCGGCCGATGGACCTGGAAGAGAGCTGGGGGACGTCTTGCCGCATGGTCTTACCGAAGACCCGGAATCAAAGGATAGGGTCATGCCCATGCACTTGGTGCCCCCCATGGTTCACACAGAGTTGCGGGTGCTGAAGAGGGTTATGAGATGCCTGCAGCAGCGCTGGAGGAAGGCGAGAGGCGAGTCTGACTGGACACAAGTTAGAGCCTCTGTCAAGGCCTGCCTTGTGGCGATGGGTGGCGACACGTACTCATCTCTCCGCCCCTATTGCGTCTGCAGAGTGTTGTCCTTCGGCCCTCTTAGAGTCACCTGATCCCTTCTTGGAAGGGGGGGATTCAGGAGATCCCCTACAGGGCCATGCAGAGGAATTTGCTGAACACCTGGTGGACACAGTTGCTCGAATTCAGTCCCAGTTGGAAGCCACGCATGACGCAGGTCCACGTGAGATGCCGAGGGAGGAGCATTGCCCTGTTATCTGGGAACAATTCAATCCTGTTGCCACTGATGAAGAGGACCTCGATGCTGTCAGTGCGACCACTTCTCGATTACATCCATCCCTCCTGGTTGCTGAAAGCTGCCAGGATAGTGACTAACAAGTGGGTCCCCCTTGCTGCAGGAGGGGATAGTTCCGGGACCTTTTAAGGAGGTCCATCCCCTCCTAAAAAAACCATCACTGGATTCCACCTTCTTCTTTTGGCTGCTCCCGTCAGGGGTCGCCACACAAATCTCTCTTTCCACCCTCCTCGGTCTTCGGCATCCTCCTCAGTCCCACCGACCTTCCACATGTCCTCTCTCACAGCATCCATGCACCTCCTCGTGGGTCTTCCTCTCCTCCTTCTGCCCGGTAGCTCCATCCTCATCAACCTCTTCCCAACATCCTCTTCCTCCTTCTGCAGCACATGCCCAAACCACCTAAGTCTCGCTTCTCCCGCTTTGTCGCCACACCTTCCCACCTGTGCTGTCCCTCTAAAATACTCATTTCTGATCTTGCCCAACTTTGTCACACCCAACGAGAATCGCACCCACTTCAACTCGGCCACCTCCAGCTCCGCCTCTGGTCTTTTGGCCAGGGCCACCGTCTCCAGGCCGTGTAGCATTGCTGGTCTCACCACCGTCTTGTAGATCTTCCCCCTTCATTCATGCAGATACCTTTCTGTCACAGATCACTCCTGACACTCTTCTCCACTCACTCCATCCTGCCTGCACTCTCTTCTTCGCTTCTTCGTCACATTTCCCATTACTTTGGACAGTCGATCACAGGTATTTAAGGTGATCCACCTTTACCACCTCTGCCCCTGGCAACTGCATCCTTCCACCATCCTCTCTCGTTTATGCACACATACTCTGTCTTGCTCCAAGTGACATTCATTCTCCTTCTCTCCAGTGCATCCCTCCATTTCTCCAGGTTCATCTCAGTGTACTCTCTACTTTCACTGCACATCACAATGTCATCTGCAAACATCATATTCCATGAAGACTCCAGTCTGGCCTCATCCGTCAACCTGTCCATCACCACTGCAAGCAGGAAGGGGCTGATGGCTAACCCTTGATGCAAACCTACCCTAACTATGAACCAGTCTGTCATTCCTACCTTATATTCTTGTCTGCTTTCCTCCTTTCTCTTGCTATCCCAATTTTTCTTCACCTGCCTCTTTCCTCTTATTTTTCCTGGACTTCTTCATTTCACCACCAAGTCTCTTTGTCTCCCTTACTCTTTCCAGATGTCACACCAAGTACCTTCCTAGCTGCCTCCCTCACCGCTTCGGCAATAATTGCCCAGTCATCTCACACCTCTTTATTGATGCTCAGGATCTGACTCACCTTCTTCCTAAAATTTGCACACAATTCTTCCTTTCAGTTTCCACCATCTGATTTGGGTACAGTCCTCACTCTCTTCCTTCTCCTCGGTTCTAAGATCATCTTGCAGACCACCATTCTATGTGGTCTAACCACACACTCTCCTGCCACCACCTTACAGTCACTGATCTCTCTGACTGCATCTCCTGCATAGGATGTCATCCACCAACTTCCTCCACTCTTATGTGCCACCCTGTGCTCATTCTTCTTCTTAAAATATGTTTGTCACTGCCATTTCCATTCTTTTTGCAAATCCACCACCATCTGCCCTTCTCTCCCTGATAGCATACCTACCCATCACCTCCTCATCGCCGAGGTTCCCTTCACCAACATGTCTACTGAAATCTGCTCCAATCACTACTCTCTCTTCTCTGAGTATGCATACCACCACTTTGACCAACTTACTCCAAAATTCTTCTTTCTCGTCCATCTCACACCCAACTTGAGGCGCATATGCAATGATGACATTTATTTTACTACCCCTTCAATTTCCAGTTTCACACTCATGATTCTATCGGTCACTCTCTTTGCTTCCAATATATTCTTGCTAAGTTCTTCCTTTGAGATTATTCCTATGCCATTTCTCTTTCTATCCATGCTGTGGTAGAACAGCTTGAACCCACCTCCAAAGGTCCTCGCCTTACTGCCTTTCCACTTAGTCTCTTGGAAACGCAATATATCCACCTTTCTCTGCTCCATCATCTCAGCCAGTTCTCTTCCTTCACCTGTCATTTAAGGTTCCTACTCTAACTTCCATACTTCTACCTTTTATCCTCTCCTGCTTTCTCCGGGCTCACCTACCCCTCTCCTTCTCCTCCTTTGTCCAACAGTAGTGCACTTTCCAGCAGTGCCCTGCTGTTTAACAGTACCACTGGTGGACATTGGTAACTCGGGCCTCAACCAATCCAGTATGAAAATCTGTTTATTTGCATATTGAGTCGGCATAAGTTTTACACCCAATGCCTTTCCTGGTGCAACGCTTCCCATTTATCTGGGCTTGGAACTTGTACTAGGGCTACACTGGTTTACACTGGTTGTCACCTATCTGGACAATTATCATCCATTCTTCCCTTTTTAGGGAAGGTGGTTGAGGTGTTTGAATGGCAGCTTCAGAGGATCCTGGAGGAAATGGATTTTCCGGACCCTTTTCAGTCTGGTTTCAGGCCCGGTTGGGGGATGGAGACAGCACTGGTTGCTCTTGTAGATGATCTCTGGCGAGAGTGGGATGGAGGTAGTGCATCCATCCTGGCTCTCCTTGACCTCTCAGCAGCTTTTGATACCATCGACCATGGTATCCTTTTGGGTTGGCTGCAGAGACCGGGGCTGGGCAGCACAGTTTTGCACTGGTTTAGCTCCTTCTTCAAGGCCGGTTCCAATCGGTGCTGATAGGGAGGGAGAGGTCCAGTCCACGGCTACTACTTTATGGTGTGCCACAGGGCTCAGCACTTTCCCTCTCCTTTTTAACATCTACATGAAACCGCTGGCTGAGATCATCCATCACCATGGGACGAGGTACCATCAGTGCACTGATGATACTCAGACGTACATCTCATCCCTGGTGATCCAAGTGTTGCTGTCTCAGCCTTGACTCGGTATCTGGAGGCTGGATGGGTCTGGATGTGGGGGGGCAACAGACTTTGGTTGAACTCTGGCAAGACTGAGCGGCTTGGTGACTTTAACATCTTTTAACTCTGGGCAGGGTGGCACTGCCCCAGACAGACCCGGTGCGCAATCTGGGGTTCTCCTGGTCCCGCGACTCCTGCTCAAACAGCAGGTGGCAGTCATGGCTAGGAGAGCCTTTGCACAACTTCTTCTTGTGCACCAGTTGCGCCCCTTCCTAGGCCAGAGCTCCCTTCACTCAGTCACTCAACATTTCTTTGTTGGATTACTGCAACACGCTCTACATGGGGCTACCCTTGAAGAACATCCGGCGGTTGCAGCTGGTGCAGAATGCTGCTGTGTGGATGATTTTAGGGGCCCACAGAATGGCCCACGAAACACCTTCATTCTGCGAGCTGCATTGGCTGCCAGTCTGCTTCCGGGTGCAATTCAGGGTGTTGGTTCTGCCCTTTAAAGCCCTTCATGGCATCGGACCAGGCTACCGGAGGAACTGTCTCACCCCATTG
This sequence comes from Acrochordus granulatus, assembly GCA_032468055.1. Taxonomy (NCBI): domain Eukaryota; kingdom Metazoa; phylum Chordata; class Lepidosauria; order Squamata; family Acrochordidae; genus Acrochordus; species Acrochordus granulatus. Next base: position 46,389 of record JANHZU010009080.1, on the reverse strand, counting down.
GGGATGTCCCAACCCACCAGAAGGTCCAGATCCTGTCAGCCAAGGAATTTCAGCTGGCGTAGTCAAGAAGAGCCTTTTCTGCTGTGGCTCCTGCCCTGTGGAACATCATGCCCTGAGGTGAGGTCTGTGTCCACCCTTACGACCTTCTGGAAGAGCCTTAAGACCTGGCTCTGCCAGCTGGCGTGGGGCTCTGATGGGGACACATCATCTTGGAGGTCGCTTAGTGTTTACCTCCTTTCCCAAATATATATCTTTGGCTCCCGCCCTCTTGGTCTGGTTGGTTTCTTTTTAAAAGGTTTTAAATTGTTTTTATCATTGTTTTCATTGTAAGCTGCCAAGAGTCGTTTTGAGTTTGGCAGCATATAAATTTAATAAATAAATCTCTGAGAAGGGCTAGCTGGAGCAGAGGAATTGGCTGTGGGTTTCCTCAAATGACTTGAGCCTGGAAGAGGCATCTGAACTCGATTCTACCATGTGGGGTAATGCCATCTCCTGCCCAGGGAAGGGGAGGCAGACCCATGGCCAAGATGGGTTTTATTTTGTGGGGAGATAAATAAAACAGGATATGGTGATCATGTTCTCCTGCAGCTGGAGCTGAGCATAAACTCTTTCTGGACGAGTTTTCAACCCTTCCTTTTCTCTGTTTCTTCACTGCATTCTGCACTACCTTCCCCCAAGTACAACAGAAACCTGAATGGTTTACTTCCCTGCCCTCTCTGCCCTACTATCCAAACCATAGCCTATTATGGTGGGAAAGGTAGTATTCTCCTACTCAAGGAGGCTCTCTTGATGGTATTGCCAGGCTAAATCTTGTAAACTGTGCTAAGCAGCAGCATTGCAGAGAATGAGCTTCAGGACACAATTTCACAAGGTGCTGTTGGAATGAAGAAGAAATTAATTCAGTTTGCATTTTCAGAGGTTGAAACTAATTTACATTTCCCAAAACCAGCATCCACAGTCTTGCAGAGTTTGCATATCTTCAAATTCTGTGCTGTAGTTTACCATTTTTAAAAAAAACATATACACTCATGGTTGAATTCCCTGAGTTTGTAGAGATCAACACCAAGGTATTAACTATGTTTTCTGCAGACAATTCAACCTGTCTGCAAGGGCAATGATTCAGAAAGGGGTGAAAGGTGTTGCCTTGAAGGATGCTAAAAAGACCTGATTAATTTCTTGGTACTGACCTTCCAAGCTCTGGGGAACCACAAGGTACCTGTGGGAAACATAGGACTACCTCTGATCCAATAAATATGTATTTCCTCCTCTGTAGATGACATAGGCACAGTGAAAATATCACATAAAAGGCATATAAAGTTTGATTAAAAGCAATTACCCTTTGTGTATAAAGCATATGGGGCAAAATGGATCCCGTGGGGACATGACACACATAATTTCAGGAAGCAGTGAAGATCTGGCTTTTTCCCCAGGCACTGGGGCCAAGGGAAATTGATGGTGTGGCATGGGTTGGCTGGTGGATGGAGCTAATGTTGATAGCTTTAAATTGTCGTTTCAAATGCACTTTGTTTTTATTCTGTTCGCCACTCAGAGTTCCTTCTAGTAAATAGATGGCTATATGAATAAATAATGATTAATATAAAGAGTTCTATTCAGACATTTATAAACAAGGTGACTTATACATCACCCCACATTTTGGCTCCGGTCCCATTAAGTTCTGGGAGAAAGGCCTACTATGCAGATGATTGGAAAAGTTTAACAAGAAAGGACAGGTAAAGAAAGGAACCATGCATAAGAAATCCCTATTTGCAGGACAAAGAACTACTTGTGTTTTAATCTGGGAAATGGAAAATGAATCCCATAGAAATGCAAACTAAAATCAGTTCCCAAACACCTCCCTCATAAGGATCCAGGAATCGATTTAGCATCTTGCAATTGTTTGTGTGCTTGAAAAAGCATTCTGGGCTTTGCAAAAAATTTTTCAAGGATTGTAATGTTCCAACTTTGAATCCCATCACATTACCCACTCCATCAAACTGGGGAAAAGAGCAACCCCCTTACCTTCTTGAAGCAGATCCTCTCTCTGACATTGCCTACAGAGCCAGGCAAGATGGAACAGAAACAACTTCCCCGCTTAGCAAGGCTGTGCCAGATAGATCCTCCTTGCCCCAAAGGGATTAATTTATGTTTCAAATCCCATGATGTATTTTTGCCCCGGATGCATCCACCAAGTCCAGTGAGACTCTCAAGGGCTTGGACAGAGGATCATACCCTGAACTCCAAAAGGACTGGAGACCACCTCAAGCTGAGCATTTATTGTTTTCTTTGGGATCCAGGAACCATTTGGAGAAATAAATAACAGAGGGGAGTGCTTCAAGTAAATCAGGAGAGCGGCCTGCCACGTCTTTGTTCCTATGACAGTCTCTTCACGCTCTCCTTGGCCCCAGGACGGTGAAGATAGATGAGCTCCAGGTTGACAGAGTCTGCATTGGATTCCGCCTGTTTCCGCCACTTGCCTGTGTGGAAGCGACACAATGCATAAAAGAGGCAAAAGGCCACAGGTCCTAGGACCACCAGTATTGCGAAGACCAGGAGGAGGAGATACTTGTCTCCCAGAACAAAAACCCCTCCATGGGACAGGTAGGAGAAAGAGGGGGACTGCAGACAGGTGTGGGAATGCTCCTCGTAGGTGCTGTGGGACGGGCAGGTGCTACAGTTGCGGGCCGACCCTGAGAGGCACGTGTAGCAAGAGGGATCACAAGCAGCGCAGGTCCGGATGGTGCGCTGGCTCCCGTTAGGATTCAGAACCAGTCGGGACACACTGTAGTACCTAGGCGGACAGTAGGAGAGGCAGAAGTGCTGGACGGCAAAGAGCGGACTGGGGCATTCTACAGAAAAGAGAAAAAGTCATGAGAAGCAGACCAGCCACAGGAAGACATGGCAAGAAGGTGTAGCTGCATGCGAGCGGGGGAGATCTTAGCCTGTGGGAGAGGAGAACATGGCCAGGCTGACCAGGACAACTGGCCAGGCTGAGTTTCATTTTTAAAATACTACGTCCTCAAGGAGGAAAATGGTCAGACAAGGTATCTATCTGACTTTCTGTCTGTCCGTCCATCCATCCATCATCTATCTGATTCTGTGAGCTATCCTCCATCCATCCATCCATCCCATTTAGAAACTGCCCATCTCCCTCATAGAGAAATGTGGGTGGTGTAGAAATAAAATGTTAAAAATATAAAACCTGAATATAAAAATGTAACAGAAGGGCAAGGATAGTAAAATTCAATCTTAAAAGTAAATTAAAAGGTGGGGGGAGGGCCTTTAAGGTGGTCACCTGAATTTTTCAGGATTTTTCTCCTTTTCTTTTCAAGTTGAAACTCAGAGAAATGGAGTAGGAGCACTTTCCCTGTGAAATTTGCACCCCTTGATATGGGAAGGGTCTCCAGAGTATTTTGCACGCAGTTTCCAGAGCTCTTGGCCACAGGGCTGCAAATGAGCCACTCAAATGGCTCCTGCTCTGCAAGCTGTATTCCAACACTTACACAGCTAAATGAACACACTGCATGCCCACAAATAAATACTGTACCTAAAACAACTGCTGTGGTAACACTGCCTGCCCACCATATCCACCCATAGTTCATTGCTCTCTTCTGAAGCCTGATATTTTATTCTGCTCTAGCAGATTATCCTGGGTTTTTTCTCCACAACAGTCAGGCCTATTTGCCGGATTATGGCTTTGGGGACCAAAGTCCAACTCAAACAGCAAAGACTGGCTATGAAGCAAGATGGGTTATTTCCGAATTATACAATTATGCTGCTATGTACAGAAACCTCTGCAGTATAACAGAATCCTTGATTGTTTCTTCCTAAATGTTGTTACTACCTCTCCACACATCTGGTGGAATGGAGCTCCACAGGCTTAGCAGCCATTGAAAATGATCTGTGGCCATCTGGGTGATGTGTCGGACTCAATTGTGCCCACCACACCCCCAAAACTTACCCTGGCATGTCCCGTCACGACTATGTTGCATACACTTGCTTGTCATGGGAGGAGCAGCCTGTCGGGCTGTCATGTCTTCATCAGTCCCAAAGAGTTTTAATACGTAGTTCTTGAGGAACCCTTCGGACCGAGGCAGAGGAGGTGATGAGAAAAGAGGTGGGTGTATGGGCCCAGAAACATAGGTGGGCAACACAGAAATCAAGGACAATTGATGCAGGTGCAAAAGGCAAGATAGGGTGGGGGCACTTCATAGGGGCAGAGAGAGAGAAATCTACAAGTATGACATTACAAATTTATTGATTCATGTCTCTAGAGCAGTTTTTCTCAGCCTTGGCAACTTTAAGCTGTGTGGACTTCAACTCCCAGAAGTTGAGAAAGATTGAGAAACACTGTTTAAGTATACAAAAAAGAGCTGTAGGAGTCAGTTAAAAAGTCATGGAGCAAACAGATACTATCCAAGGGACCTTGTTGCTGGATATACCTGTATTATATGCGTCCCCCTTGTTTTCCAGAACTAGGGTCCAGATACCCAGAGGATCTTCATCCCAATAGTGCGTGGACATGAAAGACCAGTCCTTGTAGCCTTCTCTGCTGGTGTCGTAGGGCCTAGCAGTAAGCAAAGCAGAAACCCTGCCATCAAAATTAAAAGTTCTCCCTCTCTGCAATTGTGAGATGCATTACAAAAATGTTGCATTAATTTGATTCCAAAAGGCCACGCTCATACCAGATATTCTGAAAAAAAATGTGTTCAAAAAGGTGAAAAATAAAAATGATGTGATGGCTTCAAGCTGTGTGTAAACAGATCACCTGGAGTCAGATGAAAGTGAGAGGGATGGTTAGAATAAACCAAATAAATAAAGGAAAAAAAAAACTTTTCAGCTCAGTGCTTAGAGTACCTGATTTGATAGGATGTGGCTTGAAAACAGAACAAAACTTTTAGAGGTCCTGAAGAACGTCCCTGTTTTCTGATCGTTCAGCAAATTATGCTACAGGTTTGACTTGCAATCATTTGCTTAATGACTGTTCAAAAGTTACAATCATACTGAAAAAAGTGACTTATCACTGGTCTTTTCACTTACAACCAGTGTAACATTCCCATGATCATGTGATCAAAATTCAGATGCTTGGCAACAAACATGTATTTAAATGTTTGCAGTGTCCTGGAATCTTGTGATCGCCATTTGTGACCTTGCCTGCTGTCTTCCAGCAAGCTAAGTCAACGGGGGGAGCCAGATTTGTTTAACAACCATTTGATTAAAAACTGCAGTGATTTGCTTAACTGTCCTGGCAAAAAGATGTGTGTGGTGGCCAAGTGGTTGAGAGGCTGGTCTTGCTGAACGGAAGGTTGGCAGCCTGAATTTGAGACCCAGGCACCATATAATGGGGTGAGCCCCCGTTATTCGCCCCAGCTCCTGCCAATCTAGCAGTTTGAAAGCATTCAAAATGCAAGCAGATAAATAGGCACTGCCTAAATTGGTGAGAAGGTAACGGCGTCCCATGTGCTTTGGCGTATAGTCATGCTGGCCACATGACCACGGAGGTGTCTCCGGACAATGCTGGCTCTTCAGCTATGAAATGGAGATGAGTTTCGTCCTAGAATGGACACAACTGAAAGGGGAAACCTGGATCTTCACCTCGCAAAAAACATTATACAATTGTGTCTGGCTCGCTTAACAACTGTCTTGCTCAACAATAGAAATTTGGGCCTCAATTATGGCTGTAAGTTGATGACTACCAGTATTGCACTGGGATGCATGCTATTAAGCTTTTGCAGTCTAAGCGCTGGACCCTACGCTGTGGGTAGCTCCCCCACACCCCAGAGGATCTGCGCCTGGGGAAGCTGAAGGGCCAACCCCTCCCTTGTGAAGCTGCCCAGATATGAGGATTTCCATCAGGGGAAGTGCCGGGGGCGTTGCCTTTTCAAAAACCAGGAGTTATTTAAGCGTTCCACCTTTTCTTTTCAGCACCTGTCTCTTCTTTTTTCTTTTTCTTCACATCTTCTGCTCTCCAAGCTGACAGAGCTGTCATTGCTGTCACTGGCTGGGAGATTCTGGGGATTGTAGCCCAACATTTTTGGATGAGCTCAGAGTGGGAAGAATGGCTTGAACAAACACACGGGGGGCTGGGGGAATTCACCTGACAGCCACCAAGGTTGACGTTGTTCCCATGGGACTGGTTAGTGAGATGGCCAGATCTCCCCTCCGGCTGTAAGTGACCCACAGCTGCACTTGGACATGTTCCAGGGAGCGGATGCCTCTGTTCTTCCTTTGGAGACAAGGGGCAGAGGAGAGATCCTTCGAGATAGACAGCCGTGAACTGATGGCCCTGTTGGAAGCCGAAAACATGAAATAAGGTCCGGCTCATAATTTTATACTGGGAGACAAAACAGCCTCTTTGCAAACATTTTCAAAAACAGAAGAGAACTGACTTGTCTGCAGTCCACTTGCACCTTAAAAATAACAGACATTCTTTTGATGACTGCAAATTCCAGATCCTTGACAAAGAAACTACCTGGCTTTCCAAAGGAATCAAGGAATCTATTTATGTAAATCCTTCCCTTACCGGGGGGGGGACAGAAATTAGATTTCAATTGTCTCCTATTTATAATGTTGCTTTAACTGATCTTCAGAAAAACTGTTTCCTGCCTTTTGAGAAATATTCTTGTCACCACTTCCATTTTCACATGGGATTGAGAAAGTATCCTGGATAAGATAAATGTTTTTCAATTACTAAAATAAAAGTCCTTTTTGAGAAAGTTTTGCATTTTTTTGCAATTTTGCTACAAATCATGGCTTGGATTAATGAGAATATACATAGACAAGGTCCAGCTCAGAAGGAATGGCCTAAACACTTGCACTTCATTTCCCAGGATCAAGAGCCTGGAGGAGGAATCCACAAAGACTCCTTAGATCACTCTCCAGATATAAAGCATCAGAAACAGCCTTCATCTATCTGAGGCTTTCTAGTAGAGTGGACTCCTCAAATAAGTATGGACAAACACAGGGCTGGGGAATGCATGGCTGGACCAAACAATGAAATAAATAACAACAATGCTAAGATAGCATCCTTTTATCAACAATCCTACCCCTTTTGTAAAGATCCACAGAAATGATGTCAGCAAATCTTGCAAGGTTCCAACTTCTTAGTGACCTTAGTGTTTTAAAAGCATTTTAATGTTGATGTTGGGTACCTGCAAAATGGTTTCAAATTGTATGATGGTGCCCATCCTTTTGTAAAGGGCAGCACTTGGGTTGAACAAATACAGAAAGCAAAGACATTATTTATCCACTCAGCTTTTTTTTGTCAGAGGACTCTTATTAATTCTTTCTTTTTACAACTTCTGGACAAACTTGGAAGGAGCCTGACTTTTCTAACAAAACCTGCAGATGCTTAGCTAGTAATGAGTTCCAAAACATTTACTTTTCAAAAAGGAGACCTGTGCAGAAAAAGGGCAATCTGTAAAATTGATTGAAACTGAACCTGTACAGGTAGTCCTCAACTTAAATCATTCATTTAGTGACCACTCAAAGTTACAATGGCATTGAAAAATGTGACTTGCAATCATTCCTTGCACTTATGAACATCACAACATTCCCACAGTCATATGGCCAAAATTTGGGCGCTTGGCAACTGGCATGTGTTTATGATGGTTGCAGCATCCCAGGATCATGTGATCACCATTTTCAATTTTCCCAGGGGGCTTCCAACAAACAGTCCATGGAGGAAAACAGATTCAGTTAAAAACTGTGGCAAAACAGGTCATGACATTGGGTGTGGCTCACTTAACATTCATATTGCTTAGTAACAGAAATTCTGGTCCCAACTGTGGTTGTAAGTCAAAGCCTACCTGGATCACTGTCCTCACCTGTTTCTATGTAGAAATTGCAGAGGATTAGCCATATTGGTTTGTGGTGGCAAAAACATCAGCTCTGATTTCATTTTATTTCAAGGCATAAACTCATGTTCACAAATGGTTACACCTTGGAATAAAATTTATTAGTCAGAAAAGTTGTTCCCATGAATTTATCATGGCTGATAGGTTAAACCAGTGTTTAACCAATGCATATGGTTGGGGAATTCTGGGAGTTGAAGTGCACATAATTTAAAAGTTGCTGAGGTTAAGAAACAATAAAATCCATCACAGAATATTTACAAACGAAATACAGTACACCTCCACCTGAAGGCCACAAACCACTCCTTTGAGGACAGTGAGGTCCGGATCTTAGCCAGAGAGAAAGGA
>JANHZU010009079.1:0-10073 GCA_032468055.1 Acrochordus granulatus | reverse complement strand
TCCTCTTCCCTTCAATCCTTCCCAGCATCACAGTCTTTTCTAATGAGTCCTCCCTGCGCATTATGTGGCCAAAGTAGATACTAAGGGCTAGTACTTTCCTATTCAACAGACGAAGCTTGTCATTATTTTTTTAATCAAAAATATGTTTCTGAATAGTGAGGTGAGGTAAGGAGTCAAGGGAGTAAGTGGTCAGCAAGGAAAATGTTTGGGGACACTGCTGCGCTATGGCTAAGAATGGGATAAAATGGCTATGGGTATTTACATAAAATTACCTCCTTATACCTATCTACCTAAGGTCCAGACTTTTGTTCCATTGAAGCCAGTGTTAAAACAGAACAAGATGCATTTCAAACAGTTATCTTCCTGGCTCATGTCATTTTCTTCAAGAAAAGAGAGTATATTGAGATGTATTTTAAATTAGAACTTGTAGTTCGTAAGACAGAAAGATTAATGCTTTCCAGTGTAATTTGTTCATTGAAGAATTACTAGTTTTAATGTAAAGAGAGGGTGATAGCTGATAAGATAAAATACTGTTACTTTTACTATGGTAAAACCACCAAAGAGTCATTATAATTAAGAACAATGATCACTAGGATTGATGGACTCTAGATTATGTGTGAGAAAAGTCTCTTATTTTTCTCCCGGCCCCTTTTTTACAATATTTATCATACTGCCCTAGCTAACTACAAAAAACAAAGGTCGGATTGAAGGAGGGCATAATATTTATGTGGAAGAGAGTCTGCATGGCAAATATATGATAGCAACATCCCATTATGTTTAGCTGTTCAGCCAGTTGATGGTTTCATCCTGGCTCATAAAATGTTTGTGCTCACTCTAGATTTCTCATCTAGATTTCTAAAAAAATGACTAGAGACCTCAGCAGTGTATTTCTGCCCTGACATTTGGAAACCTTTAACTGATGTGGTTTGGCTGCTGCAAAACTTTAGGACAATTTTGCAGTAATATTTAAATGCCTGCCTGCTGATTTTAAATAAAATACACCATAATAAGTATTTTTCAATGTGTTCCAGTTTCTCATCTCCATAATTCTATTACACACAAATCGTCCTCAGTTAAAGACCACTTGTTCAGTGACTGTTTGAAGTGTTGAATGAGTGGTGGTTATGACCAGTCTTTGAAATTCCAGCTGTTCTAGCAGCGCACAGTTATATGATTGTGATCTGGCCACTTGACAACCAGTTCACATGACATTGTAGAATCCCATGGTCACAGGGCTGTGATTATGACCTTCCCTGAAACTATAAAATAAACTGAATTTATTCCAATGTCTTCTCCATGTTTTCATTTAACCGTAGACACTTGTGTTTCTCTTTCACCATAATGTCCATCAATGCAGAATGGGATGATCTAAAGCCAACACATATGTGATTGCACAGGATTCCCTACAGACTCCTATGCATCCAGCTGGGTGGTTCATAATTACATCATAGGATTCTTGGTAATTCTACAAATCATTAACTACAGCTATTAATGTGCTGTGAGGCAAAATCTCTTGAGGCCTGAGAAAAAGACAGTTCAAAATAAAATTCTGCTGATGTACTTACAAAAGAAATATGATGCCTCAAGAAAATAGAAATGATGATTGAAGATAATTCATCTTTTTTCTCCCAATAGATAAGAGGAAGAAGCAAGCATAGCAGAAATTAGTGCTGGGAATGGGTAGGAACAAAACACAAAGACTAATATCATGCACAAAAACCCTCTGATGTTGTTGTGAATTCCTCTAGAAATCTGATGTTGAACAGGAATGTGTGAGAATGTGAACAGCCTGTATAAATGTGTAAATAAACTTATATCACAAACCTGCAAAGTTCTCTACACACTGGGAAGTATTAGAAAACAGTGAATTTCTCACCTGAAAATGAGCTCCTTGAATATAATACACACACACATACAAACAACTACTGTATCTATTCAAGCTTTCTCCAGTTTGTTTCTGTGAATACAAGAATTAGCTACATATAAACTGTCCATGGAGAGGGCTGTTTATCTGTAACTGATTCTGGAAGCTGAGCTTTAAGATGCCTTTGATGGGAGAAGAGCTGGCCCTCCATGCACAATATAAAGAGTGTCCTTTATGTTGGGAAAGAGTGGTATCATACCTACAGTCAGACCCTACAGCCAGAAATATATTTGTCTATGGACGGAGATGCGTGTTTGTGTTTGTGTATGTTGTTTGTTTATACACTCTCCTTCCTTTTAGAGAAATTCAGACCAGTTTATATAGCATAGCCTTAAAAAAAATTACCATCTCTGCAGGAGAGAGATTTTAAAAAATCCATTTAAGAGAGATATTAAAACAATCTCATTAGGAGAGATCTTATATGAAGGAATTCTATGAACATTAATTTTTGCATGTTTCATGGACTTTTTTACCTGCACTGAATTACTGAGTAAATAACTGCCAAAACTCACTGATGGTGAAGACTAATGCATACAGTTTCACAGATTCTTCAGGTGCTTTCTTAAAACACACACAGACACATCAACATAAGGTTCCTTTGAACCACCAGCATGAAAGGCACATTGTTGATTCCTCAGATAGGCTGAATGGTGCATTGAATCCTATTCTAACACAGGGATTGGAAGAACATGGCTGATAGGCCACGTGCAGCTCATTGCAATTTTAATTCAGCCCATAAAACATCCAGAAATCATCTCTAAAATGCAAGATCAAGGATAATAGAATGTAAGCCCCCTTAATTAACCACTTAATTCTCCTCCCAAGCTCAAAGAATTAGGAAAAATAGGCTGAACATTTCAGCCCTACCTGTTATGATTTAACACTTGTGGATGACTGCTGCCAGAGGCTACATTTTATGTCATTGTTAATGGTATAGTCTGCTTTCCTCCAGAAGCTCAAGGCAGTGTATACTGTGCCTCCTTCTCCAATGTTATCATCACAAAAACAATATGAGGTGGTTTGGGAAGTAACACCTAACTCAAAGTCACCAATTGAGCTTTCGTGGTTATGAGTGGATTTGAACTTGAACTTGTCCACTTACGGTCCAAAATAATAGTCACTAAACCATACTGCTCTCAGTTTTGGTTGTGAGTCTCAACCCAGGAAGAGATATCTATTTCTGTCATTTTGGCTGTAACAGTAATTTTTGCAGCATCAAGGTACAGTGTGTGGTTTGTAGAGAAATCAATTAAGAACTAACAGCAATAAGAATCCAGAAAAGGTACTAACAAGATGAGATAATCCTCTGAAGCAACAGATTTAGATTATTTTAGTCACTTTTTCCAAGCTCAGAGTAATGCAAACTGGTAGTTTTTCCTATCCAAATTTATTTCCACAAATGGGCTGAGAAATGATAATAACATTCAAGATAATTCAAAAAGCATCATACCTCAATGCAGATTTGAACCAAAAATCTATCCATCTAGTCCTGTTTGTGCTCAAATATCCATATGAATAGGGCTCTTCCATGTGAAGAAGAAATATGTGTCAATATTAACACAGATACATATGACATCTTTACTGAAAATGCAAATCATCCCAGTGAAGACATATTTAGCATATGAAGGAGCAAGAGGACTATGAAGCAGAGCTCTGCAGTGCCCTCATTTGTTCATTTAGCACATAAAATGTTCAGACAACTCTCCTATTAAGCAGAAGGCTTAAAGTAGAGCATTAAGAAAAGTTTTCTTCCTTTGTTAACTTCAGAGCAAAGTGAATGACTCTCTCTTCATAGCTAGATATGAATTTTTTCCACTTATTGTCCATATATATTATTTATCCCATGCCCATTTTTCACTCTTGTTATATATCTTACAGATACCTTGCTTGACTTAAGTTCAATGTAGACTTTCATTTGTCTGCTCAAGAATTAGTATGTTGAGTACAATGAGATTAAGTCTATTCAATAGGTTCATACAGGATTGCACTTCTACAAACAATTATTTTTGTATTTCTCCACAGTGTTTTGAGTATTTCCTAAAACATTTAGACATAACAGATATACAGGATACTCTTAGAGTACAACTGCTAAAGAATTTGAAAACATGCTGTGTTAACTACCCTAATAATTACTAAATTTAAGCTAGAGTTACTGAAGGGAAACAAAATTAACATTGTCAAGATTAAAAAAGGCAACCAACAGATACAATAAAAAGAAAGCTTGTAGTCTGTACGTTTTTCCTGTGTATTAAGAATTTAATGTTATTTCCATTATTTACAGCAACCTACTACAAATTGTAGAATTGGACCAGAGCTGCAGGTTAAATGCAATCAACACAGCTTCATAATATATCGTTAATTTTATAAAATAATTCATTAGATAAGAAGGATTTTTATTTTGCACTTTGGAACTGTACTATATTTCACATGTGAATAATTTATCAATTTATCAATGAAAATCCAAAACAAATTTAGAATAAATTTATATAGCTAGTCTGAACAAAGTCAAGCATTCTTTTCTCTCTTTCATTATATTATAATTGTGAAGAAATAAGACATTTTGATTAATGCTAGTACAATTTGGCTTATTATAAAGAGAAGCCTAAAAAGTGTATATTTTTTAAAAAAAAGCATGCTTCTGCCCACAGACACACACAGTTAATACATAAAGGACATAGAGAAAAAAGGCATACAATGTGTCATTAAAACTTGGGAAGGATTTGAAGATATAGCATCAGGTGTGAATACTAGGCCAGCCTTCAGCCTCTTGCAGAAAACCAGTAGAGAATGTAATTTGAAAGCTATGAACTTTATACTGAATCTCAGTCACTTACTCTGTACAGCCAGTCCACAAAGACTAAAAGCCAATCAAACTGAAATTTTAGTGGAAAGAGTAGACAACCATAGTAGAAAAGAGTATGAGAAAAAGCAATCAGAAACAGACCTCTCAAAAATCTGGTCAAGACCAAGGAAGCAAGAATTCCAAGGGTTCAGTAAAACATCCTTAATGCTAATTCTGGAGTAAATACAGAATGTTGGAAATTGCAGTAGGAATTTCCCAGCCTTCTTTATCATAAGTTAATAAGTTCTTTACTTTGAGATGCTTTTTCCCAGATTTCTCCAGATCTGGGCTGAATTGTCATTTATGAGATTAGCGGTTACTGATTTACCCGCTACTATGTTTGCTATTCCTTTCCCAATCTTCCAAGAGCTTCTCACATCAAGAAACAATTCTTTCACAACCAAAGTTTGCTCCAAAGAATGAAAGCTCTATCATGTGATGATTCTCTCACCCCTCTGTTGTCATACCCATAGTAAGGTGCCAATATGCAGTAAAGGGATGTTTTTATGGCCTATATGCATATGGTAAGAGTTAGCATGCTTTTCTGAGTTTGTTGTTTGGCACTATATCCTGAAAGAAAGGACTGATGCTCTTCTGCATTTGGTAATAGTTTCTATTTTTTCTTGCAATAGGTGTGTTTCAATGTCTCAGGAGGAAGGCTTTTACAAACCACCAAACAAATATACACAAACACTTGGTTAATCTGTTTGGGTGGGGAAATAATCCCTGAAACTTTAATTCTTCTTTTGTACAAATGGAAGGAGAAAGGCTGTTTCAGGATCTCTGGAAGCTCAATGAATCCAAGTGATTGGTAAGTTTAAAGTGGAGAGAATGAATGAGGATTGGCTTATTCTGCTGTTGGGTAATTTGGACTGAGCAATGGTAGACTGAAATTGCTGTTGTAAATTATGAGCTTTTGCCTGCAAGATTCAGATTTAAAAGCTTATTTGTTCTTGTGTTCCATATGTCAATGGTTTGCAAAAATGGGGAACACATAGGTTGAACTTAAAGTTGGATTGGAAACTGTTTAATGAGTCATCAGAAATACCATTGTTAGAAAAATGGATGGATTAGTCCAGACCTAGTATACTGTTAATAGAAGAATCACACAAGTTAACAATTAAATGAAATTAGTCACTCATTAGAAATCAATGCCCTATTTCCATATCAATTTATATTTAACAGAATTTTATTGTTTTTGTCATTTTTTGAAATAGAAATTTTATTTTTACTTATTTATGCAAGCCATTTACTATTTCATTCCTAATGGACTCGAGAGATATTGATATTAATGATAAAATATAACCATTACTAATCGTGCAACAAATAAAAATAACAATGGCAGTGATTCCATAGTGAATCTACCAATGATTCCCAGAAAAGCATGGTTTTTATCACCTTCTAGCCAGCCATAAAAATAGGGAATATGTTCTCCAGAAAAGGCTGTTTCATGGGGGATGTACCTGGAGAGGATTCCTGAAGTTGTGTCCACTCCTATTACACTTCATAGGAAGCAGGGATTCTAAGCAGTTCCATTGCTGTCTATGAACAAACATAGCTGCAGATATCATAGCTCTACAAAAACAATCTGTAATTCAAGAAAATTAAAAGGTAGCTCTCTGAAACTCAAATACTCTTTCTAAGGTTTTATTATCTTTCTTAATTAAATATAAATATTTAATTCACTTTCCAAATTTAAAGGCACTTACAGTACTGTATTTCCAATAAACCTAGCATTTCAAAAAAGTGAAATCTTAACTAATATTTGCAATGGTATTCACAGATGGGTATTATTAAAAGGAATATTCACAGACAGAGCTGAAAACTGAAAAAGACAACTATATGATTAGGTCATTAAAAGAAGGAACGTAAACAGAAATACAAGAACATGATATATATTTCTTCTGAAAATTAAAGAAAGATTGGGTGGGATGGAAGAAACAATGAAATATCCTGTTAATTTGTTCAATTCATTTAAGCAACATCAATAATTCATAATAACAGTATACTTACGATATTGTTGTATAAAAAACCCTGCCCATAATCAGCCTATGTATTTCATGTAATTACTGATCAGACTATGTAATAATGTAAATATTTTCCTAGCCATAACTTTGTGCTGTCTGTTACCATTATCATACATGAAATTTTAATTCTGACGTAACTTTTGTCCACCCACTTTACTAAATCGCAGAAGCACAGCCCACTGGGTTTTTTTTTTACTGTATTAGTAATTCGAACATTAGTAATGTTCTGTCCGTTAGAATTTACCATTTTTGTAGATTAATCTCTCCTGTCAATAGAATATCATATCAAAGCTCAGAGTAGCAGCATTTCAAAATAGTTACCCATGCCGGTAATATTATTATGAGATGAGCTGACTGCATTCCTTGTCAGTTACCCCTGAAGAGAATCCAGGAACTTTATCTGGGTGTAAAAATGTAGCAAAGTCCGGGGATCATATTCTCTTTAGGCTGAAAGACCTGCACTGTTTTAAACTTTTTGGATCTCAAAATAGCTCCAAAGCTGATGACCCAGGACTGCCTCTCTCAACTTTAACCTCCCCAGCCTTCTCGATCCATGAGAAAGGAAACGTTTCCAAAGGTTGCCAGCACAAGCGAAGGGCTTCTCCTTCTCTCTCACATCACTCCAAGCCACAGAACAGCTTCTCTTGCGTACTGCCTTTAGCTCCCAGTTTCCCAATGCTGGGGAAGGAATTAAGACCTCCCTGTTCTGCCAGGCCTTTCAATTATATGTTTGTTAGAATAATAACAGCAATAACCGGTGCATTGGAGACCCAGTTGGATGTAGTGGTGAAGATGCTGGTCTAGAAACCAGGAAGCGGTCAGTTTCAGGTCTTCCTTAGGCATGAAAGCCAGATGGATGACTTTGGGCCAGTCCCCTGTCTCCACCCAGCCCACCTCACAGGGTGGTTGTTGTGGGATAGAGAGGAGACAAGAGGATTAACCTTGAGTTATATAAAAAGGTAGAAGAAACATGTAAAATCATCGTCATCTTGCCCGGTCATCAAATCATTCTCTTGGGCCAGTTCTTTTTGCTTGCTGTTTTTGATGATCACAGAGGGAAGTTTCTGAGATGCAGTCACCAAAAGGAAATTTGAGGGGTTCCTATGGGCAGGAGGACAACCTCACGGAGGATTTTGTCTCCGAGGGCTGTGGGTATGCAATGCAATCATGTATACCTCCTTTTAAGATGGCAGCTGTGGTTGCCACCCAGCCAGTAATTAAAAGCCTTTAACACGGGTGGCATTCGGTTTTGACAAATAATCTGCTTCCTAAATTTGTGGTCAGCGTGCCTAATGTGACTGGAATTTCAGCACAGACTGACAGCCACCCAGCCTTATTGTGTAGCCTTGTAAAACATTCAGCTTTGTGGCAGGAGAAAGAGCTGTTCTCTAAAGTTTGGGCCTTTGCCACTGGACTCCGTAGATCGCTGAGTCCCTGGCAGTGATTACGCACTGGGCGGGGTGCACGTTGCCAGGAGTATTTTAGGATGGAGCCTTGAAGGAATGACAGAATTTCACTGTTCTTAACATTGGATAAGCCAGGCTTTCTGCAGGACATTAAGCTCACATTTTTGCAAGTGTTTGGTCTCCCATGGCAACCTATATGTCCAGGAATAAAATAATATGTTTTACTTCTCCCCAATCCAGTCTTTCTGATAAGCTGTGAGGAGTTTAACAAGGAGAGATGATGCTCTTTCCTGGCTCCCCTTTGTGTTCTCCATGAACCGTTAGATTCGCAGCTCAACCTAAGCAGCTCCATCAAACCAGGATGTCTGCTGCTTTTTTCTTGGTGTTTATCCCACTTGGTTGCAACATCTGCTTGTTTTTGCATCACGCTTACCTTGTTCTCACAGCAAAACTATCAATGTGTGATGCAACAAGGATTTTTATTTTCCAGCTAAATCGTTGCAGTACACAGTGAGCTTCCTTGCCAAAGGGAGGACTAGAACCCAGGTTTCCCTGCTCCTACTTCAGCATCTAAACCAAGACACCATGCTGAGTTTCTTCAGACCAGGATATCTGCAGTAATGCAACATGTTATCTCAGTGGGAGTCTCCTATGCAATAAAAGTTGGTTTGCAAATCATATTCAGCCTTTGATGAGAGGATATAGAATCTAATAATGCTCCTCTTTAGGAGAAAAACATTTTAGGAGAAAATGTTATGGAAATCTTAATGTGAATTTTAACAGATGGATTTTACAAATAACAGCATTAGCATTTACCTTTATGTGCAGCATAGAACTGTGACTGGATTTTCTTCCGTTCTAAAATTAATCAAAAGATTCATATTGGACTCAGAAGATGTGAAGAAAATTGCAGTACTGTTTAATTATATTCAGATTCAGATGTTTTATTGGCCAAGCATGGTTAGACATGCAAGGAATTTGTCTCTGGTACAGCAGCTCTCAATATACTTGCAAGATAGCAGTACATAAAATAAAAATATAATAAACAAAATTATGTATTCAACAGTAATGTGTACATCCAAAGTATGCAGTCAGTAAAAAAAGAATATAATAAAGTATAGAATTAGAACCACGATCTATTGATAAGTATGTATACACAAGCAGTTAAGATTCAGAGTTTATTGTCTGAAAGGTTAGCAACTTGAGTTTGAGACCCAAGCGCCACCATTGTAATTGGGTGAGCTTCCATTACATGTTCCTGCCAACCTAGCAGTTCAAAAGCATGCAAAAATGCAAGTAGATAAATAGGTATCACCTTTGTTGGGAAAGATAACAGCATTCCATGTGCCTTGGCGTATAGTCATGCTGGCACATGACCACAAAAGTGTCTTCAGACAACACTGGCTCCCTTGGCTATGAATCGGAGATGAGCACAACCTGCTAGAGTCAGTCATGACTAGCAGGGGAAACCTTTACCTTTTTACATCTTAGACAGTACTTCTGGGTTAATTTAGAATTCTTTGTACTTTGTGTCTTGTCATATAGCATGAATCAGGTATTCAAGTGAATGATGGCATGGGGCAAAAAACTTTTTTTATATACTTCACAGTATGTAAGAATTTTGATGGATTAAGGCTACAAGGCTTGTTTTATGAACCTATTGATGAAGGCCTGGTACGTTAGCTTATAAAAGAGCTTCAGCCAAGGCTATACCATAAGTACTCCATGTTAAATCATCCTATTTGTGCAAAGTCTCAGCAGTTTAGATCAGATAAGTATAGATGCTTGCCTGCTAGAAGTAACCTTTTTTTACTTGTCAGAAAGCGCTAGAGAGGTGGACCACAGACACTCCATAGGCTGACCACAAATTCTAT
>JANHZU010009078.1:222634-237335 GCA_032468055.1 Acrochordus granulatus | reverse complement strand
ACAGTTTTTCCTCCATGCCATCATTCATCTGAATACCTGACTCATGCTATATGACAGGACACAAAGTGCAAAGAATTCTAAATTAACCCAGAAGTGCTGTCTAGTATGTATACATACTTACTTATCAATAGATCGTGTTTCTAATTCTACACTTTATAATATTCCCTTTCTACTGGCTGCATAGTTTGGATACACACTTCACATTTATTTGTCCATGTTATTATTTTATTTACTGTTGTCTTGCACGTATCCTGAGAGCTGCTGTAACAGAGTCAAATTCCTTGCGTGTCTCACCACGCTTGGCCAATAAAGTATCTGAATTCAGGGGTTTATGTTACGGCATCCAATAATTGATTTTTGTGAAGTGAGCAATTAAGGCTCAGTAAGCATAAAAGAACTTTTCATTAGTTGTTACTATTCAAATTAGACTCGGGGAAAATTGATTGCTGCATATGAATGATAGGCTTATAGGCTTAGAACACAACAATGTTTCTGTAGATTGAGTGGAAATTGTAAAGGACATTTGATACGGAAGGATTGTGTTGCATGTGGTGCAAAACAGAAAAGAGATACAAGTGTTTCTCTTTTGTTCATTGGCATATTCAGAATTTAGTGTTCCTACTAATCCAGCATGGTTTCTTTTTTTCTACATGCAGAAATCCTCTTGTTTAAAACATTAACACAATTGTTCCTACTTTAATATCAGGGACCAGTTTCTTCTTCTTTAATAATTGGGATAGAGTGTTAATCTCTTTAAAAATAAACCAAAGACTCACTAGTAAACCTTTACCTTGCTTATAGGGTTGTACTAATTTTTTTTAAAAAAAGATGTCAGATGGCAGCACCTTAAAGTGTGGTATAAAACGCTATGAAACTAACAATGATTGTCCAAGTAAAAATGTACACCTATCAATGGGTGCCCTTCAGATGTGCTTAAGACTTATTTCCCATCCACAGGAAATGTAGGAATTCTACTCCTACCAAACTTCAGCTGGTACAGAATTAAACTGAATGGGTAGTAAATGGTACTGGGTACTCAGCACATGTAGCATTCCTGCTTTGCAAGCTTCATTGGTTGCCATTGTATTTCCAGGTGCAGTTTGATGGGTTCCCGAGGGACTATCTTCTCGTAGTTGTTCCTACCAATCCAGTCTGGTCTGGCAGGATGGGAATATTCCAGGTTCCACCAAGAATTCTACTAGCAGGGATCAGGAGGTGTGCCTTCTTTGCTCTAGCACCTGCCTTCTGGAACATTCTCCCTCCAGAAATTAGGATTGCCTTGGTCCTGTTGGCCTTTTAGAAGAAAGGCCCTGTTTCTTGGTTATGCTAACATCTAGTGATTATATTTCTCAGCTGCTAGATGCATTTAATTTTTTCTTTTTGTCTTGTGATTGTAATTGGTTTTTAATTGATTTTATGACTGTTCACTGCCCAGAGCCACTTTTTTGTGATGGGTGGAGTCACACAAATTGAATAAACAAATAAATAATCCACTCCTCTTTACAGGAAATGTAGGAATTCTACTCCCATTATATCTAGAGGCACATGTTGCTAAAGAGCAGCACAATTCTTAGCAAAAATAGATTCTCCATCAACCAACAGCTCATGCATGCAGAAAAATAATGTTTGGATCACAGTTAAACAATCTTTGAAAAGTGAGATCTACCACAGATTGTTGCAATGTTCTTGTTTAGAATATCTGCCAACCATGCCTGCTTGCTTGTTCTCAGTTCCCCTAATTGTCATCCCACTCTAAATAATTAGCATTCTGTGACAAGCTAGCAAACAATGATCTTATCTTTCTTGCTTCATGAGAGGTTTGCCATGTTAGGATTTCTTTTTTAACAAGTTTTCTTTTTTCTCCTTCTGCATTCTGCTGACCTTCCTTTTTGTAGGATTGTTCTGGTACAAATAATCTTCATCCTTTAACATTTGAGTGTCCTATAAAAATCTACCAACAACAAGAAGCAGGGTTCAACAATTTATTGATTTAATAAGCCAATGGATAAAGATTTAGATTTAACTGGCTTGCAGATAGTCTTTTAGTGCAAATATGTTTAATTTCCCCTGGATATAAAGAATTCACTTGTCTCCGAGGCCTCTTTGTTTCATATTTGTAAAAAAGCTTTAAAACTGCCTTAACTTTTAGATGAGACAGGAATGGTGTAAGGCACATCCCTTTAATCTTTTGGCAGTGAAGCTCATTCATGTAACTGATTATGTGAAACCCAGATGTTCTTTTGAAATGGGAGTCTTATTATTTATCTCAAATTGCTGAAGGAATCTTTCTTACTTTCTTCCACCCAATTCCTTTAATGCAGAAAAAAGTACAAAATAACCATTGAAAGAAGAAATCAGCTGGAAGAATACAACATCGGCAAGCACCGACAATTACGGGAAGACTCCATCAGATCTCACTTTTCGGCTGCATGAAACAGAAATAAATTGCTCTGGTGGGGGAAATCCATAGACAAATGGACACTACCAAAGACTGCCACAGAAAAAAAGAAGTTTGTTAAAGACTCCACCTTTTAAAAGTAGAGTCGCTTGATTTTTTTTTCAGAAACTCAGGAATGGTTTATTAGCCACATGATGCCACATGGCCTTTTTTATCTCATGGAAAGATGAATGATTTAAAAAAACATAGTTTTTTTTCATGTCAAGACATTATTAATACTTTGCAGATAACTCAAGGCAGATTGCTCTGGTCATTGATTTGGGGACTTGGTGATGTAAATGCTCCTTCACAATGCCTTGTTGTGAACATCAGATGGTTCTTCACTACACTGCATATCAGATCATAAAGGGCTCTCTTAGACACAGGGGTAGCTTCACATATGAAACAAAAATATGTTCTGGATTTAATTGAGGAGACGGGATGGGAAGGAAGAATGTGTAGATAGTTCAGTGCAATCTAACTGGGAAAAGAACAATTGTGCATTACTTTTACAGAATGGAAGAAACCTCAAAGCAGAAGAAAAGGAAGATTTGATTCTGAATGCCAATTTACATGTCACATTAGTTTTGAAATTGTTGTGTAGTGATTCCTAGAAAAATTATCTCACAACTCTTATTAATATAAGGAAGAGAGCTGTATCCATGGAATCTAAGAAAAAAATATCTTCAGATAAATTCCATTTTACACTGAATTTTTATTTTGAGAAGTTTCCCTCTATATCATTTCCACATACAGGAGGAAATACCTTCTGTCTTTAGCTTCATATTCTCCAGCTGGGGACCCTCCGGGTGTTCTATAACTCATATGTTTTCAGCATTGTTCTAGGAATCAGAATTATAATCATACTCTTATAGGGCAGTGGTTTAGACATGGGCTAGTATCTGGGAGACCCTGGTTCAAGTCTATCCCTGGAACTTCTTTGAATAACTTTGCACAATTTTGTCTTAGTCCAACTTGCCCATAAAGATTTTGCTGTGTGGATAAAATTAGAGGAATCCATATTAAATGTCACTAAGAGATGACAAATAATAAATCCATGATCTAGCTGGACAGCACTATACAGGTAAAGGCTGTTTTAAAAATTTGGAAGATTAACACAAAAGAGTCTTGGAGAAAAGAGACATAGTTTTAGACCAGTTATACAGAAGTTAGCATAAGGTGGTAGAATCTGAAATGAAGGTTTTCTAGTTCAGAGGGCAAGTGTCCTGAATGTTTTCCTGTATATGAAAAAAGTTTTTTTTTAATATTTCAAAAAGCGTTCTTGCTAATCCCCTCAGTAATAGATTAGCGGACAAATTTCTATGAAGTATTTAAAGACTGAAAAAATCTAGTTGTTTTTACCATCTGGATTCCTATCTTATATATTTGATATGTAAATCAGATTTTACATCTGCCAATGACTCAAAACAAAATCTCTGCCTCTAATCAAAGCACATGATGCTCTCTCTATAGGCATCCATGATAAACATGGATACACACACCACTGGAAATTCAGATGACGTTCTTCTCTGGATGGTGCCTTGCTGGACTTTAAGTCTGTAATTGCCACTGTTGAAATTTATACTGATGAGATGTTTGGTCTCCATGGTTGTGCACAGTGCAGCTGTTAGAATCCTTATGTCTCCCTCCTCCAAAGTAACTGGTTTTCAAAACCAGTCTGTTTGTCAACAGTATGCACCGTTGAAATCTGTGGTACTTATGAGTAAAGAAGTGTTGAATTAGGTTGGAATGCAGCATCTATGCTCTGCATTCTTTGTATGATTTAAGTATCCAACTGCCAACTTGGAGCCTTGGATACAGCCCAGACTTTGTAAATATCACGTGGCAGAGTAATTTTGTACAACAACAGAAGTCACAAATATTTTGTTGTATAAAAATGATATTCTGGTTTCACATTTATTTTTAGGTATTCCTATATTTTTCTAAAAGAAAAATGGTTATCTATTTGGGATATCTGTTTCACTTTGGGAAAGATATCTGTTTGGGATATCTGTTTTATGTTAGAAAATCAAATGAAGAGCTTATTTGAAAAGCTATTTTTTCTTTTTAAGTCTGAAAACATGAGCAGTGACAACTTGGATTCAATAAAAGTTGAATCTTTTATATCAGCATTGTCATAGGCTGATCTCCCTTCTTTCTATCAACAGTGGCAACATGTAAGAATTGAAAGTTGATGCTCATATTCCCAAGGTCATGATAGTACAAGAATGGCTAATTTGTTTGCAGCCAGTAACTGAACTCTTTTTCCCAGGAGTTTTTGGACCTCCAAGGCTACACAGTGTGATGCATGAAACCCAGGGATTAACAACAAAATAACTTTGTTAATGCATTTCTTTTCACCTTTATTTACAAAAAACATACACATAGAAACAATAAACTCTTGTTTTTTTAAACCCTATGGACTAGGTTTTCTGTCTTCTGCCCCAAAATTATAATCTTTATACACCAAGAAAGTTTTCATGACGTTCCAAACAAAATTAGCTAGTAGTACCAGAAAGGTAGTGTGCATCATTCACAGCACATACCCACTAGCAACGCCTGTCTCCATTATTTTTCCATGTTTCATGTTGGCAAAGGAGTCACAAGTATCTCTGTGCCTTGTTCCTCTTGCCAGTTTGACAAAAGTAGACTTAACCTTTCATACTGGTTTCTGAACTCAGCATATTGCAGAAGATTTGGGAACATATTTTAGGGCTACCAGATCTCGACTGCAGAAATCCAGGTATCTATTAGATGGCAGCACAGGCCTCCTTTTCCCATCTAGAGGCCATTTGGATTTTCTCAGGCAGGTCTGACAGCCCCACCATCTACAATTCATACAAGCTATAGCCCACAACCTAACTCTTATAGTGTGTGATTATTAGATGTACAACATCCACAGCCTTATCCTAGTGCTGACCATAACAAGGAATCAGTTTAGTTTCAGGGAACTTTATATTTTGAACATGGAAGATGAACAATGATTTCGCTATCTACTATATTTGGTATCACTGAGACACACTTATAAACAGTTTTGTCTTTAAAATAGGCCAATGTTTCAAGTAGAGAAACTTTCAACATTATACTCAGAGTAATTAGACAAGAAACAAGTAAGAAACTCCATAGTTGTGTAGGCAGAGACCTCTTAGAATTATTTCACAGACATGAGAGTGGACAGAGCAGAAAGAAAGGAAGGAAGGAAGAAAGAGAAAGAAAGCTATCATAAACCCTGAAATGCGTGTGACTTTAGCTGCTATGGCCTGAATAGGACTTCAGAACAAACTAGCAGAAAAATTTTAGGTTGAGTGATCCAGCAAGAACTCTTACCAAACTTACAAAAATATATTTCTGCATTGGATTGACTATTAAAGCTATGAAAGATACCAGCTCTGAGAAATGAAATTCTCAGAGGAATCCTCCCCAAAGTAGTGAATTAGAATGTTTCTACTTTCAGTCAGTGCCTATGTATTTTTAAATTTGCAAGTGGTTTGATTATATCATGGCAAATAAGAATATTTTTTTAGCTTTGTTGTCCTTTGAGAATATGCCAAAAGTAACTCTGAGAAATACAGTTCTTCTGCTTTGAGAAAAATGTTTGCATTTAACAATGTTAAAATTCAGATATTTATTCCTGTGTTGAGTTGCATCCCAATATAGTCAGCAGAGCTTTAGATAAATCTAACTGAAGTTCCCCTGTTTTCATGGGCCTGTTTTAAATCTGGCTTAATCTAGTGTTGAGATCCAGTCTTCAGTAAACACCAACAAGAAAGCAAGACTTTATGAAAGGCTGTGGGAGAAGGACATTTGAAAATTATAACAATATTCCAAAACTACTATAATGAGATTCTCTATAAATATTCACTCTTGCAAGCAATGTCAAGCTGGAATGAGGATGTCATAAAGAGAAGACCTGTGGATTTAGTTCTAAAGAGCAAGAATGGTAAACATACGTTTTATATTAAGGATTCCCTGCAGCTTCTTTAGAAAATAGTCAATGTACTTTTTAAAACTAGTAACTTGGTTTTCTAATATAACATTCAATTAATCTTATTTAATTGGTGCATGTATTTTAAAGCATTATGGACAAGGTTTAAAGGTGTTCCTTGCACAATTTATATTAACCACTAATGTTAATGTTCTTCACCAAAGATAAAATTTTTGAACCAGCAAGAAACTTTGATAATTGGTTGTATAGTAGATTTACTAAACATATGCATACATACACACCCAAATACCCTTATGATTTTGATACTTCTCAGAGTCACATATTAATCCACAGTCCTTGTACTAGGAGGATTCAGAATAGCAGAATATGTTATGTGGATAAAATGCTTGCTTAGTGTGTTTACTGTGAATTTTTTCTTAAAATGCACTTAAGCCCATTAAAAATGAAGCCAGTAAGACTATTTTGTAGAAAAATTGTTCTGAAAAAAGAAACTGGCATGTAGACACAGATTTATATTAAAGAACCCATGTATATTGAACTAAAAGTTCTTACTACATTTTGTAATGACTTTATGACTTGGAATCCAACTGCAATATTAAATGTTTGTTGTATCAAAAAATAACTAATATTTTTCAGCTTTCTCCAAACTGATGCCCTCCAAAGAAATTGGATTAAAATGGATATCTTTTTTCATATATCTTTGAATTCTCAAATATTATTTATTCCAGAGCAATTTGAATAGCTAATATGAATTATTTCAGAATAAACTCTTAAAGATTACACAATAAGTCAGCAAAGTCAAAAACTCATCTCAAAAGGAGAAGCAAGGCTTTACAAACTAGAGCTTCCGTGGTTCAGCACATCATTGGATAGATATTAGAGAAAAGGAATACATTTTCACCTCTTCTTCAGTGAAATTGGGAAAACAGAGAAAAAAACATTTGGAATGGGGTGGTATCTTTCTTGATATGATTAAAAATATTTTTCTAGAAACCTCTGAATATTTCAGAGTCAAACCAGAAAGTTTCAATTACTGTATCTAATTGGGTGCAACTTCTCATAGAGGCTTATGGTTATGAGAAGTGCAAAATCTGTTCCCAAGTTTCTGTTGCACCTAAAAGAGCATTTCTATAGAAATGGTAGACTGAAGGCAGCCCACCTCAACATGCAATCCACATGCTACTTAAACTTCTGTTTATCGTGTCAATTATGACATAGGAAGACAATGAAAAATACAAGCGCGGCCTTGAGGGTTTTACAATCCCATTATACATCAAATAAAACCAACTTCAAACTTATGTCACATCTATCCTCACAACAGATTTCTCTTGGGGCTTACTATATGTTCCTCAAATGGGAATATGAGCCATGAACAGCATTTCTTGTTTGTTAGATTAGAAAACATGAAGTTGAGTCATAAATGGTTTTGATTGATCTATGGTGCAAATTATGCAATTTATCACAAAATCTGAAAAATTCAAGACTGGAGATTTCACTTTGCCCCTATTATGATTGTAAACTATATATATATATACTGGATAATCAAGAATTGTAATATTGGGGTGGTTAAAAAGAAATGGAAAAATAAAAGGAAAGCTGCATAGTATATTGTACCAATGTAAGTAGAACTATTTGCATATGATGTGATTTTATTTATTGCATTTCTGTAGAAACAATTTTCAACTGTGGATATAACCTCTTTGTTATGTGTTTTTATTTGTTTTACAAATTGCTCATTTAAAATATTGATGTCCATTGACAGTTAAATGTGTTCGTTTTCTTGTAAACATTTCAGGTAGGTCAGATTGTCATATTCTCAATTATAACAAAGGACTTCCATTAAAGAGAAATTATACATTCACCATTTCATACATTCTCATGATGTTCATAGAACTCTCATGATATGAAACACGAATGTATGGTCTTTTAGTTGTGAACTTTCCTAACTTCCTTTGAGAAAATAACTTTGCTGATGTATGACAGTAAATTAAAGCAGGAAAGCAAAACAAAAAAATCCTGATTGCATAGGTACATGTTATACTTTTGGTGATATTAATGGCAATAGCAATGCTCTATTAACTTGGAATTAAAATTCATTCAGCACTTTCTGAACGAGAAAGGATTTTAGTAAAGTGATAAGGGAAGGCGACAAGGCACAAAAGAGCAGGTTTCCAATTTACTTACGAAAATATTTGCATCATATTTTGAAATAAAAAAGGAATGCTTGGGAGTACCTAATTAATCCTATTGAGCCGTAACAGAAGTAATTTAGGTTTTGTATTTTATTTATTCATTACATTTGTACACCACCCACCTCACTATCAAGTGACTCTGCATGGCATACAATTTCTGTTAACTATGCCATGAATAAACATTTTGTATCACTATAAAGTAGGACTGTCAATTTGAGGCTTTAATTACATACCAATACTGTACTTCTAGATTCTCCATTCCATTCATTGTTCTTTAGCAATGAAGTTCATAATTTCAAACCCATATGGGGAAGTTTATTCAAATTTCATACACATTTTTATGTAACACAAAGGCCAGCTCTGGAAATAAATTAGAGTGGGTGAGATTAACAATCCAACATTACTACCAGACCAAAAGAAAACAAAAACAGACCAGATCTTGGCCATGGATCCTCAGTTTTATTTTCTTCTCTGATTAACAGTAGTTTTCAAACATTCTTGGGGACTTTGATTTGAACAGTCTCCTTCTGTATTATAACAGAATTCTGGAAGGTATTTGTACAGTCAGAGATTTATGCCCTCAGATGTTTGGATTACACACACTTATAACAATCTACCAACTCTAGGGAGGGGGTGGGGGCTAAAACTTCAAAGATTCTCCTTTGTGAAATTAAATACATAAGCAGCAAATTAACTTTCTATATGCAAAGGCGTGTCAAACAATTTATATCAGTAAGTGAATTCTTTATCCAAGTTCCAGTGCCTCTAATGGCGACCTTTTAAAATTCCAGATGTGGGTCCTCTGCAGTCAAACATGTAAGGCAAAGGCAGAAAAGGAGGAAGGAAGCGGAAAAGAAATCTGCGATTGTATTTGTCACTTTCTGTGACTGTATAGACATTTATGAATAAAATTAGCCCCATCATTCGACTATTGGGTCACTGCAACACTTTCTATATGAGACTGCTCTTGAGGAGTATTTGGAAGCTTCACCTGGTGCAGAATTAATGGTGGGATTTTTTGATGCATGTGACCCCACTGCTCTACAAACCACATCGGCTTCCAGTATGCTTCTGGGTACAATTCAAAAAGTTGGTAGTGATCTTTGAGGCCAGGTAACTTACGGTACCATTTCTACCTGTCCTACTAGCCTTAGCAGGAGGGCTCTGCTCCAGATGCCATCAGCTAAGGAGTACTGGCTGGTGGGAGCCCTGTGGAGGACCTTTCTGCTACAGCGCCTGCCCTGTGGAACCTCATCATTCTACCTGAGATTAGATTAGCTCCAATCTTGCTGGCCTTTCCCATGGCCCTAAAATTTTAGGGCCCTGAGACTGTGATAAAGCATACCTTTGGGCTTTGCTGACACTTAATGATGCTCAGCTGCTTGGTGTTTTATTTTATATCATGTATTTTATTTGTTTTTTATCTATTTTATTGTAAGCTAACCAGAATTGGAAATGGGCAGATGGGGGGGTGCCCATCTCCAATTCTGGGTGGCTTATATATATAGATGGGGCACGATGGCACGAGTGGTTAAGATGCTGAACTTGTCGAATGGAAGGTCAGCAGCTCGAGTTTGAGACCCAAACACTGCCATGTAACAGGGTGAGCTCCTATTACTTGTCCCAGTTCATGCCAACTAGCAGTTCCTGTTACTTGCCCCAGTTCCTTTCCCTCTATCATATGTATGTATGCATGCATGCATGTATGTATATTAGATACAGTTCCATGGTGATCCTATGCACTTTTTTCTGTTATCAGGGAATGTTTCCATGAAGTTGATTCTATTTATACTTAGAATGTAGAATGTAGAACAGGCATAGAAACATCTATTTTCCATCAGAATATATATTTACAGGCTTAGCATAAATGTCCTTGTTTACAACCAGTTCTAATATCCAACCATATCTGTTTAGTCTCATCAGATGCATAGCTAAAGAATTTAAATTAGACATTTCTCAAATCACAATTGGCACCGATGAAGTAAAACAATTCAGAGTAATTGTTGGTAGACTGGTAATACAAAAAACGAAGGAAAATGCTTGATGTCACTTTCAGTTTCAGCTTAAAACTATTCCAGTATACTTTTCTGTCATGCAAGCACTGCACGGTAGACACATACTTAGAGCCAGCCATTAAACAGCTCTCATTTAACAACAACTCAGTATTGGAACACAACCATTCATTAGTTTCAGTTACCTAATATAGCAACATGATTATAGAATTCAATTAAAGACACAACATTAAAATATTCATGTATTATAAATGCTATTATCTGTCAGAAGTTCCTCTCTAAAACTGTTGTGAACCTTCCACTTTTTCTTTAGAAAAAATTATCACAAAAGGATAAGCTGTTACTGACTTCAAGGTAGCCGTCCTTGAGCAAAGCCAGTCTGTTATGAGAAACAGCTAAAATAGAATTCATTAGGAGATATTCTCGTGGATTAAGCAGAGTTCAAGGTTTAAATCTTCTTACACTAATCTCATCAGTGCAAGAATGTGTGTCTATGAAAATTCCCACTGTTTCTTACTTTTCTGTCTGGATCACTCCTTTTTGATTTTCCTCCTTTCCATCTCTCCCAACAGCTAAATTAATGTACAAAAACACACTTATTTTAGAGCCATGTTCTACATCCAAGTTAGCAGTGGAGCATAAAACCTTATGCAACTATTGTTATTAAAGGCCCCAAATTTGTTTGTTGACCTTGCTATGACAGGCTACCTCCCTAGAAATCTCTAAATACATACAAGATCCTCCATATATCTGTCTGATATCTGGATGGCTGTTTATCTATCTAGCATTGGATAATTTTCAAAGTTTACCCCAGCAATACAAGGACAGGTTTAAAGTGACCAACAGTTTTCTTTAATTCTCCCTTCACTTCTTCAGACAGAAGAAATTCTAATGTAAAAGACAAGGCAATACATTAAGTATAAATCAAATTGAAGTCCCCATGACAAAGGTGGATTATTTTAACTTCCATTAGAAAGCCCAATTTATAAAAATGGTGAAATCACTAACTCTACTTGAGATTCAAGCAATCATTTTGTTGTACACAATTGTCTAGCATTCTACTTCCTCACTTCAAAAATTGTCAAGGCCTCAGATTTATTTTACACACTATGTACATGGGAATCTTAAAATCAACTTTAAATCTGTATAATTGCATAATCAACTATTAATTCCAGGAAGTGCTGTAGGAGGAGCAGATAATTTGCAAGGAGTACAGCTAATATACAGTATCTGGGCTGGCTATTTAGATATGGATGATCCCTCAATAATCAAAGGAGAGAGAGAGAAAGAACAGGCTCTTTGGTCCTATTTAGAGTTATTAGGAATCAGGCAGCAAATAAGTATAATTTTCATCTAATAGTCATCATCTGGATTTTCCAGCTCAGATAAAATTGTCCTATCAAGGAGGGTCAGTCTGAGTGTGTGAAGTGATTCTTGCTTTATATATGAAGAAAATACAAGCCATATGATGTGTATAGCCCACAATTATTAATCAAATTAATAATAAAGTAATTAAGCAGACGTTTGATCATGAACTCATTTTATGAATGTGAGTGGCATTTGTGACCTACACTTTCAGTTGCAGTCATTCTGGAAAGCATGAGAAGTATACAATTGATCTGTCCTCCATGACAATGAGTTTAGGAATAATAAGAAAGAAAAATATTGTTATAAGCCTAGACTTTATCCAGTTTAGACCATGCTTGAGTGGTTATGGCTTTAGCAGCAGAACTTTATCATCCCAGAGGGAAGAAGGCAGCTGTAGACAAGCAACATAGATTGCAGTCAGTGGAATTCTTACTATTTTTTTGGCTAAAATTATGTTATCACACCCTAATTGTTACATTATTAGCTGAAATGATTTCTAAAGCACATTGCAAGCTGTGTTTTGGTAGAATTTATTGCTTACTTATCGAATATTTTGTAGCTATATAGATGATTTTTATTTATATTATAGGTTTTACATCTTCTTCCTGCTTTTAAACATGTATTTTTATGAGAAAGCCTTGATAATTATTTTAACTATCCTGGTCATGTTTTATAAAGGAAGGGCTCCATATACATATTTAAAGTAAATACGTGAACAGATCTAAACAACATAAAAAATGCTCTTAACACTTGAAATTAAAAACCAGATGGTGGTGCAGGAAAGATGCTATCACAAGGTTCTTTGTTGTGGAGAAACTTCACTTCAACTGCTGTTTACATTCTGCACTTAAGAAAGTTTCATAACTAAAAAGCCATCCCAACTGATTTGGAAGAATTTGTAAAGCAGTGCTAATTTGTTCAGCAAATCTCCATGTCTTTACTTGCTTTCTGCTTTTGTTCATAGGAAAACTCATCTTCTGAGTGCAGTACTTTTAATCTCATGTAATGTAACCTACTGCAGACTTTAAATTAAAGCAAAGTAGCAATTGGAGTCAGGGCGCAAAATATATGGAAAATCATTCCCAAAGTTTTAAGCAGTTACAAGGCACAGGGAATCTTATACATTCTTTAAGGAGAGGCACATTTTAGAAAGCCTCTGTTCATGTCATTCAGCAGCAAATTGTACTGAATAGAGTTTTCACGAAATCCACAGATTTTTGGATAAAATCCAAAGCTCGTAGAAGTGATCTTTTTATCAAGATATTTTATGAAATGGTTGCAAACTTCTGAATTTTTAAGAATGGTTTAACAGGAAAGATGGCCAGAAGTAGAAAAAAGTGTATCTTTGTAAGAAAGAAAGAGAGATTAAAGTCTGAACCATGGCTGTCGTAGGTTGCATTTTGAATAAAATGAGGCCTTAGTGTAGAAAAAAATCAGCAATGGAAAAGAACATATAATTAATACAATATTGAGCAATAGTTTTCCTAACGCCTTCGAAATAACATGCTTCATCCAAACAAAATACTCATGTATACACAATCCTAGAATCAGTAAAAATAAAACAAAAGTAAAACTCCTACGTATGTTCTCTAAAGATGCCTCTGACCCCAAACAAATGGCTTAAAATATAGGTTGAGACAGGTGATGTTCTTCTGTCACTGACTGAGTTTGCTTCCAAGGATGTATGCTACAGAACAGAGAAAAAAAATGTTAAAATGAATCACATTCATAAAATGGACACACTCAAAATTAAATTACTAAGAACAAACAAATCAACTATGTCTTGTGCTGCTGTTGCTCAGGTCTTCATCTTTGGATTTTCTGCAGCTGTTCTGGATGAAAAAACTCCTTGGTTTCCAGTGGGAATTCCTTGTTGAACATTTTGACAAACAATGCTTATGAACAAGACTTTGCTTTATTTTTTTTTCTCCCATGAACTAATTAGTGTGATGAGAACTTTGAGTGTTTTAAAAGACTAAGGCCACTTACTCTTTATTGACTAATGTTTCCATTGGGAACAGTTGGATAAATGTCCAGTTGTGGTGCCTTGATGTGAAATGTGGATTCTTCTTTAAGACTCAAAGAAGAGATTTTATCAAGACACCACTGCTGTCCATTCAAGGTAAACTGGAGCTGATAAAAGAAGAAAAAGTAAGTACAGCTCCAATTAAATATTTTTGAAATATTCCAGATCTACCCTGAAGCTTTCTTAGTTGAGTATATTTCCTTGTTGCTTATAGCCTCCTGGAATCCTTTTGTCCCCAAAACCTACTAGCATAAGTGGGACCCTTTTTTATAATTATATGGTTTATAATTATATGGTTTATAATTTAATCATAATCATAATTTAATTATAATTATATGGTACATAATTTAATTATATGGTTTAATTTAATTATGGTTTGGGGGAGGTAAGAGGACAAAGTAGGCACTGCAAGCCTTGCAGAAACTTGAAGTACCCATTGACTCTTTGAAGCCTTTACACAAAGATGTCATTGACTTTTTGGCTCTCAAACTGGTGTAGTCCTCCATCCAATAGGAATTCTATACACCTATAGAATATATATGCCCTAGATAAGGTCTTCAGGTGCATCAATTTCATTATGCACATATCCACAGCAACTGGGGAGGAAATCCTTGTCAGCAGAGGGATGAGTTGGAGATGGAGATGGAGAGGAGAGGAGAGGAGAGGAGAGGAGAGGAGAGGAGAGGAGAGGAGAGGAGAGGAGAGGAGAGGAGAGGAGAG
>JANHZU010009078.1:170526-185425 GCA_032468055.1 Acrochordus granulatus | reverse complement strand
TTTGGATTAAAGGTGAAACGTCTTCGACTTGAGAAAAATCCAGTCCAGATGCCTGTTTTTTAAACTTTGTTGCGGTTGTTAAAGTTAGGAGTATTGATCAATAGTTGACTTTAAATATATGTACTCAGGTCATAATCACAACAGGTACATCTGCTACAGGCAAAAACTTTCTAGACATGAGATTTTTAACAGTAGTGGCGGCTAAGAAAGGTCTAATCTATATATTATAGACTAATCCAAAACTGATTTCAAGATTTAGTACACTGTAAAAAGGGTAATAAATCAACTTCTAGCATCTGAAAAGCCACAGAGAGGCTGCTGTTCATCATCTTACCAACTATACTAAGATACAACATTTATATACTGCTAAAACTCTCATTGTCATGACTAAGACCAGGATTCAGTTAATGCGTCGAATCTCCAAGTCAAAAGCCAGCGTGCAGAGGATAAAAGATTTGGAAGGAACAAGTAGTGAATTTGCAAGACTTAAAGTAAGTTAAGAACTTGGTGATGTGTTTGTAGTAAACTAAATCATATGCAATGTTCTGTTTGTACTAGCAAGTCCTTGTCTTTTGGCCACTTATTTCAGAGTAGTTTTCTCACCTTTAAATATTGAGATCTATTTACTTTATTACAGAGGAAAGGAAGAAATCACAGGCCAACAAAGCAACATAATGATACAAGTGTGCTTTTTTACTTCATACATTTCTGTGTAGTAGAATTTAACACACCCTTTTAAATCTCACAGCAGTACTTTTTGTCTTCTCTTCCCAACTACCATTTCTCTTATTCCCACCTCAATTATATATTTATGAACAGATTTCTGCCTTCCTGTCCAGACCAACCATTCTCCATAGCCCAATACATTAAAAACAGATTTGCATTTTTCACACAAGTCTTTTTTTTCCTGCGCCCACTGATTTAAAATACTTTTTTGTCGTACCTCTATCAAAGTGACTTGAAATATCACAATATTGACACAGTATTCTAATCATGAGAGAACTTATCAAGTTTTTGGTTTATTGTTCCCTCCCTTAGTTGGGTCCAAACATTGCTACACATATGTACTGTACATCTTCTACCATTTTCTTCTTAGTTCTGTGGAATGTAAATTTTATTTTCCAATGCATATATAACTTTACCCTATGTGCATATTTTATACTTTGTACATAAAACGAGGCCTTACTCTTTGCAAATAAATATAGCTTTAAACAACGTCCTCTCACCACAATTTACTTAAAATCATGAGGATTAATGACCTTAAGCTCTGTAGGCTAAATTCCGACCTCAAATACATACGAATGACGTCAATGGAGTTATTTCAAGTAACTGAGGGCAACATGTGGACCCGACTCATACTTTCTCTTTAAAATGATCACAGAGGTTGCTATTATCTTATCACCTACAGGCCAGCAACCATGCATAATGAGGAATTTGTGGCTCCTTCAAAACTTAAGACTTAGGAGTCATTACACAAGAGAAGAAGAGAAAATGTCACTTAATTATAGCAGAGTGGGTTGTGATGGAAAGCTCCCTCATCTGTTCAGTGACTTTTTAAAAAGAAAAAGAAAATAATTCTCGGAATATAATATGGCCCCTGAGAAATACGAACATCCATATGCAAGTATGAAAGAACCTTTTAGACAATATTATTTTGTCCCAAAGAAAACAACATAATTTCATATCACGCACAAAAATTGATTAATCAGTTTAGACTGGACAGAAAACACAGATTTTTCTGACAATTGACATTCCTGCACAGCTTGAAATGGGCAATAAAAACCGGGGTTACAAAAAAAGTCTTAAAGAAACAGTTTCAGAGAGTATAATCCTGCCTTTCTCCCCAATTAAAATTCCTCCGTGGAACTAGCGGTTCATCAAATGAAGTAACTACGTGAAGTGTTCCATGTACCATTGTTAAAATCAGCGAATCTTGCCTTTTGTGGGAAGCATGCAAAAGCTTTTGTTTGAATGAATCGCAAGTATTATTTCAGATAAAATAAAAATTTGCTTTCGGCTCACATCATCTGAGTCAACTTTTTAAAATTCCTTTAAGGATGAAGGAGACGTTGCAGAGAAAAGTTCAGGTTAAAAGAACAGGCTGTTATGCCTGAGTCATTGCATCAGCGGGGATTTACTTTTACATTTCATTTTCCTTTTCATGTCACAATAACAGCTTTACAAAGTAGGAAACAATCTAGTATCTGAACGGAGAAATCAAATAAAGTTATAACACAAAATTAGTGTTCTCTCCAGCTGACAAGATGAAGATAAAGGAATTTTCTAGGAGAAAAGACTTGAATATATGAGTGTTTTTTTTAATTTAACAGATACATTTTTTCTCTTTGATTTCACTTGAACTGTTTTATTTTTTTATTTTACTTTTTTCTGTAATTGCCCAAAGGCCAGATGTGTGATGGGAATACCCTATAGAAGTTGTTGAATAAAGTGGTGTGGATTGCAGAGGTTGTGAAGTCCTGAGACGGGGATCAAAGAAAGATGGCAGCCAAGCCATGGGAATGAAGCCCCATCCATTGTGATGCAGCAGAAGTGAAATAAAATTCTTGTATTGTATTACATTTATATAAATGTATATTAATATTTTATTCTATTAGAGGGCCAGATTGGTGTAGTGGTTCAGGCGTCAGGCTAGAAAACAGAGGACTGTGAGTTCTACTGCTGCCTTGGACACAAAGGCAGCTGGGTGACCCTGGGCCACTCTCTCTGAGCCCTGGGAAGGAGGCGATGGCAAACCACTTCTGGAAAACCTTGCCAAGCAAACGCAGGGACTTCTCCGGGCAATCTCCAAGAACCAGACACAACCGAAGAGAAAGACAAAAGAATAGATTCCTAAAGTGAGCTCATTTTTAGTACTTGTATGGAGCCATGCCATTTTCTTGGCAATAATATGAAAATGGTTTAATATTGCTTTCTTCTAGGTTTGGTTTTGTTTTATTTCCCAGGAAAACTCTAAAAACTGGACATTCATTACTGATCTTCCAGCTAAATACTAATCAACGCTAAGCCGGTTTGTTTTTTGAATTCACACAAGGTCAGCTATGTACACTTGCTGAGATACAAGTGTTAGTAACAGTCTTCAGCTTGGATGGCTTAAAAAAGATGAAGCAAATTAATGGGTGGTTTACAAAAAGCAAAAAGGATGGACTTTATGGCTATCAAGACTGCTACAACTTATCTCCAATGGGCTATTTGTGGAAAATAAGAGTTGAATGGTGCTCAGAGCTTCCTTCCAAGCATCCCAGACACATTTCTTTCGCTGTGGAAAGAAAATGCTGAGGAGATGGACTTTTGTTTGGATCTAACAAGATTGTTTCTAGGTCTTGGAAAATCTCACTGCAGGTACTATCCATTCAGAAAGAATTCTGTAATTATTAAATACCGATGACAAGATTTGGTTGAAAGCCCAATAGAGGACTTCAGAGACAGCCTGCTTCAGTTTGGAGTAAATTACAGGCTGTCTACGTTGACTTCAGACATGAGTTTTGGCTAGATCCATGCCTCCCACTAGGTAACCTAGGAAAAACAAAAGAATAGGAATAAGTAGGAAGCAACAGACAATTAGGGGGGAAAAAGAAAACTGTGTAGAGTTGGAAAAGCCTGTTTAGGCCATTAAGGGCAACCCCTGCTCAGGGTAAGAATTCAGTTATCTCTTATAGATGTTGCTCTAGTGTCTGCTTGAGCATGATTTGTTCTGGTGGACAGTTTTTTTTTCTAACATTTAACCTATTCTTCCAATTTGCAGCTTAAAACTATTATTCTGGGTCTCGTATTCTGTGAGAAGAGTTCTTGAGTTCCTTCCAAGCCACACCCACTTCAGTTCTTGAAACATGCCATCAGATCCTTGCTTGGTAGTCTTTAACCTTCAGAGGAATGCACTGCTCCCATGCCCAGTCATATTCTCCTGAAATTTGAGTGTCCTCTTCTAATAGTCCTCAAGATATGTGTCACGTGTCATGATGGCCATTAATTGAGATGGCCTCACTTAACAACCACCACTCCCTGCTCTCCCTGATGTGCTGTTAAATAAACATATGGGTTATTAAGTGGAACAGGGGGTACCTCAAGGTTGGGGTTGGCCCTGTAGGCCTAACACAGGCCAAGCTCACCTGCCTGAGGCCTCCCAAGGCCTCATCTCCCAGATGGGAGCCATTTCTGGAATCATACCACATGGCTGAATGACAAAATCACCCATTCTGCTTCTCTCATGGAATCTGCACAGCCCTTCAGAAAGCTCTGGGGCCCAGGACCCAGTGGGGGAGATGGTGGGGAAGAAGGGCAGGCAGCACTGCAGTGTCTCTGTGATCGGCCATAAGAACAAATGACCACAAAGGCACTGTAGTGTCAACTTCAGGGCCAGGTCACAAGTCGTTTTTGGGGGTTCCACAACTTCGAACAGCGATTAAGTGGCTGGTTGTAGATCAAGGACTACCTTTATAAGAGATTTAGGTGTCATCTGTTTCTGCTTCATTATGAGCCAATTTGCCATCATTCGAAGGTCCATCTCATGGCTGTTTCATGGTGCTTCAGAAGTGATGAGAAGCTATTCTGCAAATAGATTGTAGATGAGGAATACAAGAACAGCGTGGGAAAGAGGGGCCACATCCGTGG
Organism: Acrochordus granulatus; assembly: GCA_032468055.1. Lineage (NCBI taxonomy): Eukaryota > Metazoa > Chordata > Lepidosauria > Squamata > Acrochordidae > Acrochordus > Acrochordus granulatus. The sequence goes on along the minus strand of JANHZU010009078.1, from coordinate 180,796 downwards.
CCAAGCTCACCATATTTTTGTTTGCTTGTTTCTGGGTTGCAGTTACCCTTTCAGGATAACAGTTCTCCAAAGCGGCTTACAAACAAAACAAACCGTTTAAAATCAAAATATATCATAAATGCGTATTTTTAAAGAGAAATAGCTGGGGTCTTTCTACAGGCGGCTGATGCCAGTGATTGAAGGTGTCAGTGGAAAAGTCCAGCCGAGCAGGATTTCATGGCTTCTGCCCTCCTTCACCTCCCTACAGGGAGTCTCCTGCGGAACAGTTGGATGTAAATGGCTCAGAAATGCTTACTTGCCGTTTCCAGGATCAGATTTCTTTGTCAGCGTTGATACCTAAACTGGTAGAGAATAACTACATTGTTTTCTCAGAACACTGCTCCAGTATTGAAAATGTGAATTTAACTGCCATTTGTAGGCTGGAGCACTTACTAGTAAATGACACTTCTCAGCGACTACATTTTCAGAAATGACTCGTTGGCACAACTTAGAATGCCGTTCCAAATTGTTTAAATGCTGTAGCGTAATGTAATTTATTCTAGGGTTGAACACTTTTGAACCTGGACTTGCTGATTTTATTTCTTTTTATCTTTGCACAGAATTACAAAATGATGGTGTTTGGAACCGGAGAAGCAAAATCTGCCTCCACATAGAACTAAGAATTTTCATGCTTCTTGGTAAATCTGTACTAGATTGCCTTCCTTAAATTAAGGTGATGTCATGACAGTGAAAATTTATTCTGAGATCAGTGATATACCATTTATATAGTTAGGATTAGGATATTAAACTCCTTAATAGCTGGGTGTACACATAACATGCCTTTTTTCTCTTAGCACCATGGCCCATGCATCTGATCAACAAAAGCTTATGAGATAATAATTAGAAATAATTGTTATTCTTTAAGATGCCACAAGTCTCTTTTCTGCATTTTTAACTGGGTGGACTGAGAACAGCAAACTTAGCAGAATGCCATTCTCTCAACATTTTCATAACCATCAAATTGTGCAGAAAGGCATTTGAGATACTAAATAAATAGGTAAGAAAAATGTCACCTAACATTTTTTAAAGCTGCCATGGAAAGGATTTATAGAAAGAACAAAATGTAAAAGATAAATATCGTAGCTGAAACCTTCCATAAATATACAATATTTGCATTTGCTATAGTAGAGAAGATTTTGCAAAATAGCAATTCATTTAGAATAGCGTGGGCCCCAAGGAGAAAAAAAAACACTAGGTGTCTAAATGTTGAAGAACTCAGAATTCACTATAGAAAATAATTCATTAGAACACAAATGAACATCAAATACATCAGTTTGGCTAATGGTTAAGGTACCAGAATAGAAACAGGAGACTGTGAGTTCTAGTCCCATCTAGGCCTGAAAGCTGGTTTGATGATGTTGGGCCAGTCACTCTTTCTCAGCACAACCCACCTCACAGTGTTGTGGGGAAAATAGGAGGAGGAAGGAATACTAGTAATGTTCACTGCCCTGAGTTATGTATAAAAATAATAAAGGTGGGATAATCAATAAATCAATAATATCTTCTTACAAGGTCTGAATTCAGCATTTTTTAGAGTTAATTCAAATTACTACAGTATATTTAAAGATAAATTACATATTATATGAAATTCTCGACAATTTCTCTCCAGTGCTTTAAAATGAAAAAAGAGCTAGGCTCCAGTTAATAATTTAAGAAAGAAAAATGAAGGATGTCCTGCTTTTTTTGCCCAATAAATTTTTCTCCAAGTTTTTTCCCCATGTTAATTTTTTTTCTTGGAGGTAAGGACCATCGTTCATTGGGCCATAATACAAAGTGAACAGAACCAATCAAAGTTATCTTTGTTTTTTAACCGCTGTTTGGAGCTTACCCTCCAAGTTTTAGCTGTTTGCCACTGCACTGTGATGGAATACCACAATGGTCATTTTTAGCAGATATGCCACACAATTCAACAGCATCAACAAAAAATCCACTGGAAACTTCAGGATTTGGGGTTCTGGACTGTCCATCCTAACAGTAAAAGCAGTCTCTATTTGGAGTGGCACAAATATTGAGAACAGACATTCCAAGTCAATATGAAACTGAAAAAAATCTAATGTAAATATTTGCAGGTTTAATAGGTTCTATAAAATAAATTATTTCAATTGTTCCAGTTCTCTGCTTTTAACCATTTAAGACCATTTGTGGGGGAGACCAGGACTGAACCATGTGTGAAGAGGGGGATCAGCCTTGAGTCATTATGCATGACAAAGCAAAGGAGGGACAACCCTTGGGAGGACTGTTAGATTATAAGCCAAGGTCAGGAGCTTTGGTGCTCAGAAGAAATTCTTGTAAGCACACAGAGCCATTAAAGCAGGAGATTAGAATTACTTTCATTTGTCTCATTTCCTTTCATCCCAATACTATTCCATGCCTGGCCTAAAAATTTGAACCAGAGCAAGTTTATTTTATAATCATTAGGTAGAAGAGTATCTTTCTAATTTCCTCTATTACCTATTCATATTTTTCATAGTGAAAACCAGGATGGAAATAGAGAAAGAAGTAGGGACATGAGGCTAATTTAAAGGAAAGATGTGATTTTCTTTCAAGTTCACATGGTAACCAAATTTTCCTCTCACCCTATTAAGAAACATAATGATGTGAATGAGGATTTTATTATATCCTGGTTCTCTTTAAATTTGTTGAGCAGCATAGTGTAAATATAGGATATGTAGCTGTGTTACAAAGATATACAAAATATTTTAAAAATATATCAAAGGAAGACATTTTATTTTCTGTGGCAGATTTATTTTTTTAAAAAAATGCAAATGTTGTACATAAGCTTTAAATGCCCAAGTTCTCAGAGCTCTTCACACCAATATAAATATCAATTGTGAGTTATGAGAGGGCCTTGTAATTCCTCATATCACTATTGTTCATCTCAAAATTGCACATCCTTGAGTTTCTTTTTTTGAAATCTCACAATATACAAGATCCAGGCACTTCAATTCAGTATATTAATGATAGTTCAAGCGGAAAAACTAATGCTTTGAGCTCAGTCTTCAAAAATAACATGGCCACTGGATTGGTGAACTATAAAGCAAGACTAGTAGCAGGAACTACAAACTAATGATCAATTTTATGGTTGTAAAAGGAAATGGCAGTTACCTAATTTATTTCACTATAGCATTGTAGCAATGTAAGTTATCTGATTTAGAGCATTACATTCTGGAAAATAATTGCTTGTCAGGCCTGTGGACCAGATCACAAAGCCCACCCAAGTGATTCTTCATCCTATCACTGACTTGTCTTTCAATGTGATGCTTAAGCACCAGTGTTCAATGTCTATGAATATTCTCATTAATCCAGGTCTGATAAGTAGTAAAAATTGCAAAAAAAAATTGTAAAGTTTCTTTAAAAAGACAACTGGACTTTAAGAACAAGACTTTAATTCCTGACCATTCTTTTTCATTTTTAGATGGATTGAAAAAGCCTTCTGGATAGAAGGAGAAACATCTCCAATAACATCTTGTAATTAAAGTCCAGTTGTTGTTTTTAAGAAAAATTTTTTGCAATTTTTACTTCCAATGATCAATGCTTAAGAAATCGCTGGTATTGTCTTACTCCCTCTACTGGCCTCTTCTTCTCTTCCAGTGATAGATTCCTTTGTCTGGGACTGAGCTGGAAACAATACAGAAATTACAGAAATCAGGGAGATTTGTGATACATTCTGGAACTGTTTGGCAGTATTCTGTTTCATTTCCTGCTACTGTATATTAGCAGTACAAACCGGGTACTTGATGTAGAGTGATAAAAGTCCTTGTTTACCAAGTCTTTGGCAGAAAGTGAATCATAAATAGTAGAGTTCTGAATAATACTTAACATTACATTGGAATTAAAACTATTGTTCTTACATATTATCAACAAATGTATGCTTTTAAAAAAAGTATTTTTAAGGATGTTTATTAATAAGATGAAAATATAAAGTTTGAGTTTCTCAATTTTATTCATGTTTCTAAATATTTTTATTGCTGTTACTTTGGGTCATAATTTTTCAACAGTTCATGCAAAAGAAGAATAAAAATTGTAAATATGGTACAAAACCTTATTTTATCAAAAACCAAATTTTCAAATTTTGCTTTGTTTTTTCATAAATTGTAACACCTTGGAAAGAAATGGTTCCAGTCGGTGAGATAATTTTGAAATACTACTTAGCCTTGGTAAGAACTATTTATTGATTAGATCTGAATAATTAGCTCATTAGCAGGCCCTAGAGGATGAATATTTACTCAATATTTGCATATTTGAATATTTACTCAATATTTATATTATTGCTCAAATCAACTTGCAGTACAACACAACTTAGACTGTAAAGCCAACAGATTGATTACAAGGCATAAACCACATACCCTAAATAATTGATTGAATTCCAGGATTGTGCTAAAATTGTTTCAGAAATATTGCTAATGAAGAAATCAAATATATATCTTTATGCAAAGTATATCATGGAGGATCCCTCTTTTTTCCCAACAAATCTGACAAAATCAAGTTCTAGTGCACCTTTTGCAAATGGGTGGATGCCATCCAGATGTTCTATCTAGCTGGAATGTTGTAGTATTGTTACTAACTGGTGGAGGAAAATACATATAAAAGGAGGGTTATATAGCTGCTATAATCTTCAAAGTCCTGATTAGAGTTTCTAAATCTCTAGCTTCCAGGCTCCACTTGAGATGATGATTATGTCCTCTAGATTCTTTCAATTTATGGTATAAACTTTTGCATTTTCCAGAAGTGGTATTTTTTATTTTCCAGACCTAATGTACTATTTTTATACATCTTTCTTTCCCAACCTGGTTTCCTCCAGATGTATTGCTCTCCTACTCTCACTGCCCTCCAGACAGCATGACAATTGGCCTTAATGGAAGCCTGGTGTTTCAGCTTGTGCCAAGAAACTTGTGGTCTTCCTGCAAGTCAAGAGCTATTGTTTCCTGAAGAAAAGCACAGCACAGAGGATATCATATGAATCATATTTGGTCTGTGTTACAACAATATCCTTATTAGGCTCTCAAAGTTTATAAAAACATGTAAACCTTTGATATCATGCTCTATCCTGATTTAAGAATATAAACTGAATAATCTTGGTGGATGATATATGAAAATGTAGTAAATCTAGTGGATATTTATAGCAATAGCTAAATTAGGGAGTTAATTTTTGAGTTCTGTGGCATTTTGTTATTCAGGTTATCATTCTCTCATATGATTTGAAAATGATTGGTAAGACTGGTAAAAATGGGGCTAGGTACCATGATACTGATTTTATTCCTATGTACAGGTAGATTTCAGAAAATGTTAATGAAGAAATGCTTCATTAATTTTCAGGATCCTTGGATTTCTGGAGGCTTTTATGGGGAGAGATATGCTATTTATATTTACATGAAATCAGATGGAATTTTTCAAAAAAGCTGAACTGTTAACAATCATCACACAATGTCCAGCTCTGCCATGGAAATTCACTGGATGACTTTGACCAGTCACAGAATTTTTGGGAAGAGAAAATGAAAGGATTTCCCCATATACACCACTTTGAACTTCTGCAAAGAAAGCAAAGAAAGCAGGATATAAGCATAATAAATATTTGCTTTCTATTTACAGCCACAGAAGAAAGATAAATTTTGAATTAGTGATGAATAAGTGAAGGACTGGACGTAAACTAATGTACTGAAAATTAACACAAACATAAAAGAACTTTACTTGTCATTATAAATACAACTTGTTCAAAGCTCAGGAATATTCAGGATCTGTCTTTGTTCCTGGAAGACTTGGTGGGAATCAGTGTTGACTCCAAAACTAGAAATTGCTCTTGATATGGAATGCAACTGTCCAACTTACTGCAAACTCCATTATATTTTATCATTCCACTTATTATGTTTTCCAGTCTTACCTGGAAATACTCCTCTTAAGGACTCATAGCTTCCAAGCCGGATATGACTTGCTTTGACTTTGTTGGACTACCTAGACTCAAAGGAATACTTTACCACTAGTTTTGGATTGTAAAAGCCTCAAGAATTGGTCTCATACAAGTATTGTTCTTCAGAGATGAGGGAGCCAATCGTAGGATATAGATTAGCCAGCCTTCTTCTTAGGGCTCACAATTTCTTTGTGCTGCGCTGAAGCAATTGCGCCAACCAGCATTTTCTATAATGCTCTGTCCAGGGTCCTGATGTGTCTTTGCCCATGATAAAGACCTCATTTAGCTTCCCCTCAGATTTGAGTTGTAATGGGACAGGACTTACTGTATTGTTATTCAAACTGTGATGTCTAATTAGCTGCTGATCCTTATTTAAAACTCCTATGATTAGGGTAAAGAGTACTTTCAAAGGTTTGTTTGTTTGACTTCTTGAAACATGGTCTGAAGTTTAGTGATTTTTCCAGGTGGGTTTCATTGGGCTCAATTTCATTGGGATTTAATGTCCTGTGAACGCCAAAGAAAACAGAGGCAAGAATATCATCTCTGCATTTGATCAGAAAGTGATATCTTCACCCAGATGCTTTTCAGGCTTCAGTTCTGGGTATTTAAATAATATTCTTTTCTGTAGAATCTTCTAATCTATGGGAATATGTTGCAGATCATCTAGTCTAACTGAAGTAGACTTTGCCATTTTGGTTAGTTAGTTAGATGTCATCTAGTGAACATATGGACAAATGCCATTTTGACCTTTTTCCAATAGTAGCTTTTCCAAGAAGAATCCTAGACCAGGAAGCCTTGCTCACAATCACTTATGCCATGATCACTTCCTAACCAGATTATTGCAAGGTAATCTTCTTGGGGATGTCCTTGAAGATCATCCAGAAACTGTAACCAGTACAGTATGTGCAGTTCTGGGGGCTCTGTGTTTGGGCCATATGACACCACTGCATTGGCTTCCAGTTGCTTTCCATGTCCATTTCACTTTTAAAACTTTGAATGGCATAGGGCCAGTTATTTGTGGGACCACATCTCCCACAAAGGAAGCCAGTGTTGTGCTACAGCTGCCAAAGAGCCATTGCAATTTTGGGTTGCATCAACAGAAGTATAGTCAAGATCACAGGAAATTATAGTACTACTCTATGCTGAACTGGTCAGACTACACCTGGAATACTACATCCAGTAGTGGTTGACACAATACAAAAAGGACACTGAGGAAGTGAAAAGAATGTAGAGAAACAAAGAGGATGCAGGGCTTGGAAGCTAAATCCTATGAATACAGGGATTGGATAGGTTTAGTCTAACAATGTGAAGGCCAAGGGGTGACATGTTAGCAGTCTTGTAATACATAAAATAATGTCACAGGGCACAGGGCCAAGAATATGAATGTACTCTCCATAACACCTGGATACAATAAGAATCAATGGGTGGAAACTTACAGAGAGAGATCCAGATCTGAAATAAAAAGGAGATTCCTGATTTTGAGAGGTATTTAGTCTGTCTCCTGAAGTCATAGATGCTTCATCACTGGAGACCTTCAAAAAGAGTTTGGACAACCATTTGTCTAAGATAGTATGAAGATTCCTGCATGGGACAGAGGGTTGGGCTGAATGACTTCCAATCTTATGATTTTATGATTCTGACATTTAAGATTTGCAGCATATGCTTTTTCCCTCCCTCTCCTAGTGCAACATACATATATAATCAAGTTATTTTAAAAGCCATATTTCATTATGTTTTTATGGAAAAAAATATTTAGAAATTCTCTGTGACACATTCCCTTGTTAGTTTTGCATCTGCAACTGCTCCTCTCTCAGATTATGTAAGCTGGACAGATGCCACTTGGTCATCTCTGAAAGCAACAACATGGCTTTTTTATCATGTAGTTCTGTAATGTTGTAAACAGAAACCCCAACATCCACTCCCAGCAAGATATGAACAATGGAAAACTAACAACTGTCAGCTGCTGCAGAAGTGAAATATATTTTACAACCTTTTCATTCTTGCATTTTCTAAAGGGGGTGGGAATATCCTCTCCAAGCAGAAGAGAGTAGAATAATCTTACTCTTTCTAAAGCTGGACCAAACACTTGTGAATTCCCCAAATTCCACACCAGTAAGTGTGCTAATAGGGTTTATAGTAGTTACATTTCAAAAACATCTGGAGGTCATCAAGCCCAGATTTCAGTCTCTCTAGAACTCAATCAATACATTTCCAGCAGCTTAACAAATGTGGAAAATGTAGAAAATGTAGGTGATGTGATAGATCTATTTATTCATACGCTCTAATTATTTGTGAGAAAGACATTGGGAGATGGGGCAAGGAGATGCTGCCTAGGAGATGGCCAGATAAGAGCCCACAGCTCTGTAATGGGTAGAGCAAGAGGTTCAAGAAAGGACCTTCCCTAAGTTCTTGGGCTGCAAAGGTGACAGTGGAAGAATTTTATTTTCAGATTTGCAAGTTTCTTTAAAGTTAAAGTTGCTTTACAGTAAACTAGAATTAGTTTATAGTGTTTCCTGTCTGGTCTACCTGATGAGGCTGACATACACTGAAATCTGAGATGGCAAGGATTTCTTTCTTTTTTTGAACTTCAGAAAATCAACCAGGACTTGTTTACGCATTCAGCTGGCTTCTGTCCATTTGAAACTGGAGCCTGAAATGGCCTTGGGAATAAAGGCACAAGATGACGCAGCACCATTTCCAGAGACATTCTTGGTTCCAGCTTCAAAGAAATCAATGGGCAGGCAAAGCATTTAAAAACAACTGGGGGTGGGAACCAGTCTTTGCTACCTAGGAATAACTTCCCTTGACACCCAAAAAAGATAATCCATGTCTTTTCCTTCAACTTCTCCACAAATTAATATCCCATAAAAATGGTAGTGGAGAATAATGTTGGAACATAACAGTAGCATCTCTAGCTCTTTCTGTTCAAACATAATCAAATGTTTGCATTTGTTTATCCTCCAAGCAGACGATAAAGTAGCTCTGTTGAAACCTACTAAAGAATGAGAGAAGTGGAAAGTAAAGAGTTGGGACAGAGGACAAATAAATACTTTATTCAAGTGGGTGAAGAATAATTTGTTCCTCTATATCCAGCATACAAAACAATAAACTGGTAAATTGGGCATAGTCAATCAGCATTAACCCCAACCTTTGCTCCAGCTTAGCTATTTCCTAATAGTGAGCAACTGAGCAGAAGGAGATTGCACCAAGGGAGAATTAAAACTCCCATATGTTACCACTTCTCATTGATAACAACTGCTGTAAGTGTCTCTAAAGGGAAATTTTATCTCTCGGGAATCTCTCTAAAGGAAGGGATCTGCTAGTAGTAATATTCAATAGTACCAGCTTTCACCACCTTTCGTCTATTCCTCACTGGAGTAATAGTTTCAAAAAGGGAACCTTATTAGTTAGATGGGAAGCTTCACTAGCTAGAACAGTTCTGAACTAGCAATTGAATCCTCCATTTAGGTGAGACTAATCAAATCATTTTTTTTAAATCCTCATTTCTGAACTGCTGTATAATAAATTGGGTTTCAATATAATGCATCACAGTGGTGATAGCACCAATATAACTGACTGATTTGAAAAAGTAAGTACAGTTGGATCTATTTTGTATGTGGATTACCAAAAAGTTCTGGTATGGTAAACTGATTTGAAAAAATTAAAGAAAAACAGAAGAAGGCAAGAACAAACTTGTACTGTTGCTAAGAAGAGAACATGGACACCTTCAATTAGTCAAGGGAGCTGGAGGGAAATTATTTTCTATTATAAACTAGCCTGTTCTATAACTTCACTCTTTTTCTTCCTGAAAAAGAAAACTGCCTTTCAAAAAAACAAAAAAGTGGTGATCTGATTAGGAACATTTCAGAAAACTGGGGAAAAGTCAGGTTCATCTCACCATACGAGAAATTCTTCAAGATGTTGCTTTGCAGGATAATTGCAGCTATAGGCTACAATGAAGAAACAAATTATAGCAGAATCCTTAAAACCTTGGGGTTTTGTTTCACTTTTTTTTCCCTGACTACCCAGGTGCTGTGGCAAAGAAATTAATTATGGCTTTGGCCCCATCGAACAGTTACTAATCCTATGGGTTTTCCTTTGATGTAATTAGAAGTCTTAGTGTTGTCTGTGAAATGGTGATGGTTGCAAATACAGATTACTCATTAATAAGCAAACTATGAATGAGAGGGTGAGTACAGTTCCAGGAACTTTTCTGCTGTTAGCAAAGTCCAAGGATATGTGGAAATAGAATATCCTCCGGAAAGTGTCCATTAAGCTTTCCCAGATTTGAGGGTTTATTATACAGTGTATATTTTCTTTGGAAGA
>JANHZU010009078.1:154194-170426 GCA_032468055.1 Acrochordus granulatus | reverse complement strand
TTTCTTGGGAAGATGACTAATTAGAAGTCACCAGAGGAAAATGTACCTATTTCTTAATGTTAGTGCTCTGAAAATAGCCTAAAACAAAAGCACTATGGGAAGACAGCTGAAAGGGAAATGTGAGAAACTTAGCAGGCATCATCAATTATTAAATTTTAAGATACATTATGACATCACTAGGGAGCAAGATTTAGGTCAAGAACTCAGCAGGAGAATTTGGCAACCCCTAAATCAATAGCAATCAGAACTGGGAAACCAATATGCTTGTCAACTATAAAATTTAAGGAAGCCTATTGTGCCTCAAACAGAGCAACAGGTTTAATAGAAAAGTAGACATGTTTATAACCTAGATTTATAGCATGACTTATAAACACTTTATTACTTGGAATCCAGTCTGCTGCCCTAGAAACTAGGATTGTCACTTTGTTGAGAAGATGGACTTGTTGACATAAATGACTTGATGAAGTTTGCTATGGTGGTTGACCAAAATGCATTCACTACCAACAAAGCAAATACAAGCTTTGAATTTATTGTACGTTGCAGGAAAGTTTGAATCTAACTAAGCTTACGATATAAACACTATTAATATATATGGCATGGTAAAGAATTCTCTGCTAGATTGAACCTAAAGTCACAGATAAATCCAGCTAAATTGAATTGTGTTTTGTAAGGTTTAAGGAAATCAGGAAACCTTCATGAGATGATCACACTCATTCAGAGATACTCTGCAAGGTTGAAAAATAATAATAAAATGTGCATTGTTATGTCATGACTCATAGATAGACTTGCAAGCAATTAATTAATTTTAATATAGCATTTTAGGACGATGAAGATATACATGGGAAATACTATACAATGGCTTTCAGTGACCCTAAATGCCTTGACGATATTCATGCAGTTCAAAAAAATTATGTACATTTTCCATGCTGAATGCAAGATTTCTTCTATTCATCTCCCTCTTACATGTGGCGAAGGAACATCCAGAAATGTGATCCAGGTAGCAAAACCTTTTACTGGACATAAGCCATCATTTCTGGATAAAACACTTAAATGTGTGTATCATAATATTAAAATATTGAGTCAAAATTGAGGACAATTTAAATGCAACTAATATTTTTACGAAAAGGGAAGAAGGAAAAGGAGGGGAGGTTTATATTGATTGTTAAAGTTTGCTATGGACACTAAAGTGAATGTAAATAATTTCCTGTTTCTAATAAATTAGGAAGTCAAATATTCAGCAAAAATATCCCATACCTTTCAAGAACGGGCAGGAAGAAGCAAGGCTTTGCTGTTAAGACTATTATACACTAAGAACTTAATTAGAAACATGGACTTGAATAGATGGCTTGGAGGAATATCAGAGAGAGAGAGAGAGAGAGGTAAGTAAGTAAGTAAACGGAGGGTGCACTAATCGGTATTACGTAATCAAATCCTTACATAGAACTATGAAAACTGGATTTTTGAAACAAGTCACCACTTAAACATATACATGAAAATGTTTTTTTCTGTTTATACAAATCCAGAAATATATTCACTTCCCATTCTTCGTTTCCCATCTACTTAAAATTGCTGGAAAAAAGTAGAAGAAAGCTTAATTTTCAATAATCGTAAAGTATATTTTGATTTTGAAATCAATGATTTTTATTTCTAAAAAAATCAGTGTAGCTTCAAATTCCAAGCAATTCTTGTTCTTCAGATGAGCGAGGTAGAAGATACAGGAATGAAGAGTGCCATGCTTTTTTCTTTGAAGAAGCCCATCAAAATATTAAGGCTGCAAACTTTTGCACGGGTTCCGGTAAGTCTCTCAAAATACAGCAAGATTTATTTCCGAATAAGCATTCAAAGCAGTGGGGCGTGGTAGCCTAGTGGTTAAGATGCTCGGCTTGTCGGCTGGAAGGCCGGCAGCCCAAGTTCGAGACCCAGGCACCATTATTTGCCCCAGCTCCTGCCAATGTAGCAGTTTGAAAGCATGCAAAAATGCAAGTAGATAAATCGGTACTGCCTACTTCGGTGGGAAGGTGACAGCGCTCCGCGAGTCTCGGCATGACTTCGGATAACTCTGGCTCTGTGGCTACAAAAGGGAAATGAGCACTGCCCCTTCGAGTCGATCATGACTGGCAAGGGAAACCTTTACCCTTAAGCATTCACAGCACTGAACGCTACGCTGTCTTCGGGAACAGGAAATCTTACAGCCAATTTAAACTTCGACTGCTACTTTTTAATGATACAGAGGATCCATGATGGAAGAAATACCAGCCAGAATAATGTTAAAATCAAAATCCAGTGACAAGGATAAACTTCTCTTCTCAGCAGAAGAGGGCACATTCTTTCTTGAACTGGCTATATGATCATATAGCAGGAAGCCATTTCCCAAAAATGCAAAAAGAAAATGCTACTCTTCAGAAAGTGAAACTTTGACTGCTGGGCTCTTTTTTTTTTAAGACAACAGAAAAAATCTTTTGGACTTTATACACTATACAGAACAGGGTAAATCATATCTTGTACCAGGTCCGATCTATGGTTTTTTTTAAAAAATAAATTTATTATTAAAAGCATTTTTTTCCTAGATTGGAGGTTGGTCACCAAAAGCATGCATTTATATACTTCTGTCACATCCCCCTCTTAACCGGCCAAATTTCCAAGGTAAATATTCCATTATATTTTCCTCCTAGCTTTCTTTTTATTCCTGTATTGCAACACTAGGACATGGTGGCGGAGCAGTTAAGATGCTGAGCTTGTTAGCTGGAAGGTCGGCAGCCCGAGTTTGAGACTCAAGCATCACATAACAGGGTGAGTGCCCGTTACTTGCTCCAGCTCCTGCCAGCCTAGTGCTTCAAAAGCATGTAAAAATGCAAGTAGATAAATAGGTACCATCTTTGGTGGGAAGGTAACAGCGTTCTGTGTGCCTTGGTGTATAGTCATGCAGGCCACATGACCACGGAAGCATCTTTGGGCAAGCACTGGCTCTGGCTATAAAATGGAGTTGAGCACTACCCTCTAGAGTTAGACATGACTGGCAGGGGAAACCTTTAACTTCTTTTACTTTTATTCAATACTGCTTTCTGTGTGTGTGTTTTTTAATTGCCTCTCCTCTTACTCCATGACTACACAGGGGTCTTTGGGAAGCATATTCTCAGAAGCCTTTGAAACATCTAAGGAGGCAAGGCACACCAGGTCACTTATCTTCACTTCATGTTCCTATCAAAAATTCTCTCCTGTTTTGATTGTTGCTGTATCTGGGTCCCAAGACAACGTGGACTTTGCAGATGCCTTTGCAAACGGAGCCAATTCATTTCCAGCTTAGTTAGAGCTCAAGAAAAAAATGCTATGAAGATCGCTTTGCATCATTTCCTCTGGAATATAATGGGAAAAACCATCTAAAGTTGTCTCTCCTTCTAGTATCTCAGTTTATCCTGAATAAAATCATGGGACTGTTGCACCTTATCACCTCTCTCCACCCTTCCCAATAGTTGAAAAGTAGATGTTTACTCCCTTGCTACTCTCTTGCGCAATACTTGGTTATTTATTATTGGTTAGTTATTGATTCTTCTGTTGCTTGTCATATTTCTGTAAATATTTTCTCTGTTCCTTGGGCATTCTGAATTGGTCATGAATAGAATGCTGATCTAATTTCATCCTCTAGTACCAGAGAGTCTTGTTCTTGTAAGTAGAGAATGAGGTTGACATCCCTACTCTGTACAATTTCAGTGTATTCCTTCCATCTCTGTTTGATCTTCTTGAAATCAGTTACTGTCTGTCCATTGGAGTCCTTTACCATCCAAATCTGAGGTTGGGACATCCTTCTGAACTTCCTAGAGATAATTTGGAAGATTTTTCTTGTTTTTCTGTGTCTGTTTTCATCTTTGCTACAGAAGTTGTATCACTTCTTGTCTCTTCTAACAGCTCTCTGAAATTTCTTGTTAAATTCCTTCCTCACATCTGTGTATTTCTTGGCTTTGGCTTCTCTTCTGTTCTTGGCAATTTTCATCATATGTTCTGACATCCAGTTTGGTTTCTTCTGTTTTGGTATCTTTTTACATTCATTCTTATCAATTTATTTGATTTATTTCCACAGTTCTTCTGATTCCCTATCAATGATGTTCAGGACTTTGAAGTGATCCCTGATGCTTTCCTTGAAAATGGTGGTGTATATTCAAGATCTTATCATTGAAACTATTTGGCTTTCTTCTTCCTCTTTAACTTAACTTGGAACTGACACATGAGGAGTTCATGATTTCTTCCACAGTTAGCCCTGGTCTTGCTGTTATAACTTCTTCCACTTCCTTGTATCAATAATATAGTGAATTTAACTTCTGTTAATTAGTTCTGTCCGGTGATACTCATTTATATAGGTGTTTGATGGTTTGAAGACTATGTTAACAACAAAGAAATCATAGGAATAGTGGAAACAGAAAAAGTTGTTCTCCTGTTTTATTTCTCTTTTCTCAGCCACACAGCCCAACTAGATTTTCCTTTTTATTATTTCTGACCTTGGTATTCCAACTCCAACCACAAGCAGCACAACTTGTTTGCATTTCTGTCAAATTTGGATTGAACCATAAAACTAGCCAACTTCCTCTTCTTCTGCATCAATGGTTGGAACATAAACTTGGATAACCAGTATATTAAAGGGTTGCCCGTGAAGTCTAATTTATATTTTTTGGTCACTAACTACAAGGTACCCAAGTACAGTCTTTGTTATATCCTTCCTGACTATGTAAATAACACCATTTCTTCTTCTTTTTTTATAACCAAAATAGTAAACAGTATGATCTTCTGACTGAATGTATCCAATTCCAGCCCATTTCAAATCACTGATGCCTGTAATGTTAAAGTCCATTCATTTCATCTTTCACTGTGTTGAGTTTTCCCACACTCATGCTTTTTATGTTCCATATTTGGACGGTAATTCTGCATTTGAAACTCTTGATTTTATTTTCCTGCATCAGTAACTAGATGCCCTGAAAGGTTTAACCTAGACACATCATAAATACCATTACCATTCTGAAATACCCACAGTTCTTCTTCAGCAACATGTTGAATGCCATCCAATCACATCTGGCACTAAATTCTCAATCATTTTAGGTTTTCTATCCATGTGGTTTGCTTAGGAAAAACACAGGAGTGGTTTGCCAATGTCTTCTCCTGCGCAATATGAACTGATGCCTTTATGATTGTCACTAAAGTGATCATTTGCCTCCTTCATTTTCCTATCTCATTGCTCCCCTCTTGCTTTAGCTGGGCAGTTGAGTTTACTTTCATGCTTTAAAGACTTTGCCAGAAGTATATATTTTTGGCATACACTCCTGGTGTCCTTACTCATCTTTTCCAGGAACATCCCCATGTTATGATGAGGCAGCACAGCAGGACTCAGGGGAGAATCCTTCACACACTTGATCATTTCATCTTTAAAAACATGAACTGGCAAGTGGCCTGTAACTTCTTGGATTCTTTTGAAAAACTGGCTGTGTTCTGAAGGTGGAATAAAGGAATATTTGTCTTATCAATGTATTATTTGTATTTATTTCTTTAAATCAGTACTTTCATATATGAAAGTTTGAACCATTTATTCTGTTCCGAAACTTTCTTTTGTTATGACCATCATTTATTTTTGTTACAGAACTTCATTATGAAAAGATATTGAAAATTAAAAGACACTTTGAGGGATTTAGTATGCAGTGAACTAAAACTAGGAAGAAGGGACCTAAATCAAAGATCTATTTAAATTAGAGGCCAGAAAGGAAGGACCAGAGAACTTACTAGGAGTCAAGTGTTATGGGAAGGAAAAGCTCTGGAAAAAGTAGAGGCAATCTAATTTATTTAAAAGCCAGCCTAAATGACACATCCAAACTATGTTTCTCAAATTTTCTGAATGAAAAATGTATGGGCAAAATCGTTGTGAAAAACAGCCTGTCCATTACGATTTGGGAAAAACCTATATCTTTGTGAATATACCACTGTCTCAGAATTGTGTTGGCACTTGCAAACTTTATCTATTTTGGAATCCAGCAAAGAAAAATATGTAAACTATTTCATTAAACCATCCATCTCATAGAATACTTTATATTACATGCAACACTTTGCTGAGTACTATATGCTACAGTATACCAATTTTAACTCTAAGATAATAATATTGTACTAGACATGTTGCTCATACCAGTCATATTGCATTACTATGAGTGGAATAGGATGGAAAACTTGATAGAAATTGATTGAATATGAAGGTTTTTCACTGACAGGCTGTTCACCACATGGAATATATATGTGACTGCCCCATCCTTGTGGGCAGATGTATCAGAGACTGTATAGTCCCTAAACACCAACTTGCTTACCAAAAGGCACTGAAAATAAAGATCTGGAATTGAACATAATGGCGTGCAGTGGCACAAGCAGTTAAGACACTGTTCTTGTTGGCCAAAAGGTCAGCAGCTCAGAAGTTCAGGACCCAAGCACTGCCATGTAACAGGATGAGCTCCCATTGTCTGCCTAGCTCCTGCCAACCTAGCTGTTCAAAAGCATGTAAACATGCAAGTAGATAAATAGGTACCACCTTCGGTGGGGAGGTACCAGCATCCATGCACCTCATATAGCAGCACGCGTATAGTCATGCTGGCCACATGACCACAGAAGCATGTTTGGACAAATGCTGGCTCTTTGGCTAGGAAATGGAGATGTGTCAGCTGCAGGGAAAACCTTTACCTTCACCATTTAATTTACATAATGGCATTTAGAATCTATATCCTTAAGAAAATAACCCATTTCTCCGTTACAATCTGGTTCCAGGCCTGGCTGTAAGACAGAAACTCCCTTGGTTGCTCTGTACGGTGACCTTAGTGAAGACAGAGCCAACCGCACAATGACCTTTGCAAACTAAGTATGCACACATTCACATCCTCAACTAGCACACATTTAATGGCACAACACTTGTCCATAAAAGCACTGAACAATTAAGAGTATCTTACAACCTTGTCTTACTGCATACTCCATGCTCAATTTACTATGCATTCCTTTTATTCTCACACACAATCTATTTCCAATATATCTTACTAAAAAAATGTTAAACAAAACTTTCTGCAATAATATCTTGATAGTAAATGGATTATATTCACATATTATATTCACATATCTTTCGCCTTTCTTTTGGCATATACATATATAGCACAAAAATGTAAAGCTTGCTGACCTGGGTATGTTATCAAAGGAAACAGTTTCACTTAAAATCTTGTTTTTGCCAACATATTTGCAAAGTATTTGGACTAAAGTCAAATCACGGTGGTTCTCAGCTGTGTTTCCTCTTACTATTTCCCCAGGTAGTCTCAGCATTGCACTCTGTAACAGAATATTCTTTTAGGGAATTTAAAAAGAAGAGGAGGAGTTCACAAGACGGTTTATAGCTATACAAATTACACCTAAGGGTATTATTCCACAAATGTAACAGCCTTCAACAGTTATTCCTAAATTTCCAGTGATTGCAAGCTGTTCCCAGAAACAAAACAAAAAACCCTGTATGAAATAAAATCAGTCACAAAATATTTAAAACATTATTACAAGATGTGACTTTATCTAATTTTTCTCTTCATCCAAGATTTCACTAAAGTACATTTTAGTTTATTCTGTATCAGTGTCCATTAGAGAACATTTTAATATTGTAATCTTAAATATGAACCATCACCATTCCGAATCAATATCAAATTTGATCATATCATAAGATTAATTAAAGGGCTTTATTACCACCATAATCTCTGTCATCATCTGTTTATTTGTCCAATAAAACTGCAGCCTTTCTTAGCGGAGATTTGTCGTTACCCGAATACAATATCTAATTTTGAAATTTGGCTAATATTGTCAATGTCTCTTTAATCTTGCAAGTATGATCTCTCAAAAAGACATCTCCCTTAGGACTGGTAAGCATAGGAACACCATTGGCACTGAAAGTGTTGAATTTCTTTCTTTGTTGTTTGCAAAAAAATGTCCCATTAAGGATTCAGAGGAGAAGGCTTAATAGGAAATTTGGAATGCAAAATTAATCTCTTTTTGGATTTTTGTAGGGATTTATTGTAGCCCTTCTTAACATTTAACAATTTATTACTCAACTTTGTAGTATAGTTAAAAACTAAGCTGACCATGCTCAAATAAACAACATGAAATGCTGATAGCATGGCTTTTTTTAATAAACATTTTTCTAGATCTATACAATCTTCCTCTATCCCATACTGGCAGAGTACCTGGTTGTATTAGGCAACACATTCCTAAAGTCAAATCTTCACATTCAGTTAGGATATTTAGGAAAGGTATGTTGAGAGCCAGAAGACCTGTGGGGCATCTGTGTGATCTTAAGTAAGTTTTGAAATTCACATCTTTTATAGGTTTATTTTTTCTAATTAAAATATTTAAAAAATAAAACTAGGTGGAATAAGAAACCTGTTGATCGCTGAAAAAGTTGCACAGAGTTATATAGGTGTCCATGGGCATCCTTATGCTTATTTTGAATATATCTTTATTAGAACTTAGGAAAATAGCATTGGTTCTGTAATGACATAATGTTATCAGCCTTCCCAGGTAAACCAGACAGAAAATATGACCAAATGAGCTAATTCTACTCTATTGTAAAGCTACATTAACAGAATCTTGCAAGTCTAAAAGCACAAATCTCCCACCATCTCCTTTACCACCTGAGAGGCGAGGCAAAATGCCTTCTAAGCCTATTCCTCCAACCATTATGCAGCTGCAGGCTATGCTCTCTCTTATTTTACCTTCCTAGGCAGTATTTCTTTGCCCCATCTCTCAGGGTCTTTCTCACATACCATTACACAATGTCATCATCCAAATGACCTGAATATGTACACACAGAGACATCACCCATGATAGATCTGAAATCTCCTGTACAGTATTTGCAAGACTCTCCACTACCTGTACCTGCCTGTCCTATCCATTTGGATAAGTGGACACACTCCAGATCTCTTCTCTTCAATATTGTCATCTGGTGGGATCTAGGAAGTACACTGTCACCATAGCAATGCATGTCCTTTGGAACATTTTTCAACCACTTTTACTTAGAATAGCATTGTCTCAGAGAACCTTCTGTTTTCTCTTGTATTTTGGGAAAAGACCAAGAAGTATTGGTGCCACAATCTGTTCAAGAAGTGCTAGAGAAACAGAAGCCTCTCTGCCAAAATAATATATGTCATATGGAGCATTTTCTACAATGTGAAAACAGAATGAAAGATCCTTGGTCATCTTATACATTATCAGTAACAACAAAAATTTATCCAGCCTCTGAATGACTAAGCAGCTTTTCTATTTTTTAATTTTATTTAAAAATGTCTGTAGAAATCACCCCCATCCCAAAAATCTGCTCCAAAAATATGCAGTAGTCATTTTATATGTTTATCCATATTTGTCTCATAGTCCTCATGGTATCTCTCTCTCCCTCTTTGTTCCTTAATATCTCTGCATTTTCTCTCATCATTTTTTTCTATTATTAAGTCAAGAAATAGAAGTTAGTGACCCTTACTTATGTTTAGCTTTGGGGGGAAAGAGATTGGGTTCCAAAGTAAATAAAAATGTAAAGTATTTCAAATAAACTTCAAGTACATCTACCATTTACCACCCACAGCTGAGTTCATGTCTAAGATGAAATCATGGTCTGTTAAAAACATGTTAAAAAAATTAAGCTTAACACACCCACAAAATGGAATGTTCAGATTTTTACCAACTATTCCACAAAGCAAAGTGTTATGATATGCTGACTTAAACTGAATAATTGTCATCACCCAATAAAGTTTTGATATCTTCAGTAGCTAAATAACATATTTAAAGTCGTATCTGTCTAAGATAATTAATTATGTTATTGTGCTGGAATATTTGTGAGAAGTAAATTCAGGGTCCTTTTTGTTTTCCATAAATCTTTGGAACTGAAATCTTGAACATCTCAATATATGTTTCTGTATATCTTGTAAAATAAAAGGCATGAAGGCTTCAAAGAGGCCCAGTCTTCTAAGGCTTCTGGATGTGTGCCATTCCTTATCTTGATGACAGTTCAGGCCTTTTTGATGACAAAACTATGGGTAAAGGCATTTTGTTTTTTGGGATTCCTCTCTGGATATTTGCCTTTGCATTTACTGAAAGTCTTGTGATGAATACTGTTGCAGGTAAAGTATTTAAGATGGAAAGATACACAGAAGGAACAAATGGGAAGTAGCACAGAATGTCAGAAAACAGATGGGCCATGGAAATAGAAGCTGCTCTTTGATCTAATTCAAGCAGTGCTTTCCTGGCATTGGTTTTTCCATGGTCCAATTCCATACATTTCTGGTAAACATGGTATTCTGACACGATTCTTATATTGCATTTCTTGTATTGTTGTAGAACTTCTATAAATTGTTTGAGAAGTACAGGATCATTCAGAGAGGAGACAGAGGATTGTAATCTGAAGATTTCTACTTAGTTCTTCGCTAAAAGTCAACATAAAGCGAAAAGTTTACCCATATTCCTCACTTCTCTTTTTCTTTAATTTATTTATTAAATTTAGAGATCTCACTCTCAGAGGACAATATAGAACTCAGGATAAATATCTAGTGGTTAAGACTAGAAAGCAAAAGACGGTGAGTTTTAGCCCTGCCTTAGCCATGAAAGCCAGCTGGGTGATTTTGGGCCAGTCACTTTCTCTCAACCTTGGATTGAGAAGTTGAATGCTCATATGCTGGCTGCAGGATTCTGGCAGTTGAGGTCCATTCATCTTAAGGTTGCCAAGCTTGAGAAACACTAGGTTAGACAACTATTTAGCATCTTTTCATTTGGAGTCCTCTGTTGAGCAGGATGGACTCATTTGCATAAATGGCCTGTTCTAATTCTATTATTTGAATGTGATTCAGTCACAACTGCTTGCATATGTATGCTGGCATGTGTGAAATAAAAAGAGTTGGGCAAGAATTCATTTGAAACCTAAGTTTAAAAAAAATCTTATTCTGTTATATTAATGAAGTTGCCTCCCACCAAGATAATTGTATTATTGCTTAGTAATTTACCAAATTTTATTTCATGCTTCAACCAAATTATCTAATCACAATAAGATTAATTTATTTATCTAATAGCTAAACCAACATAATCACAATTTCAGCACAGTTAAATGAAGTATTTGCATGTATCTGCAACCCTATTCCATTCCTACTTTCTAATTTTTCACTTTCCATTCCCATCTATATTTACCAAATATTTATCCTAGGAAGGTAAAGAGAGAGTTTTTGCTTTGTAACCATTCCAAAAGTTTTGCAGTCCAACAATTGGAATGAATGGAATCCCTTGATCAGAAATGTTTTTAAAAACAGACTGCTGAAGTCTTTTAGCAGAATGTTATATGGAACTTCGTTTGATTGCAAAGTGAATGATAAAATAATTAAAAACACGATTGATCCAGTCACTCAAATTACTAAAAAATAGCACATTCCTGCTGATCAGAGCAGTGGGGAATACATTGGTGAAGATTTGTTTGACATGACCCTGTCTCGTGTGTTTTCAAACCATTTATCTTAATGCATTGTGATCCAGAATTTCATTCATAGCAGTGGTTTAATGTAAGGAAGGGAACTCCTTGGATTCATATTTCTAACTGAATACCAGTGGTAAGTTGAAAATGTAGTTACCTTAATAGATTATTATGGGTGAAACTGAGAGCCAGTATGGGGTAATGGTTAGAAATCAAGAGACTGTGCGTTCCAATTCTGCCTGGGTAACTCTGAACCAATCATTCTCAGCCCTAGGGAGAAGGCAATGGCAAATCACTTCCAAAAATGTTGCCAGGAAAACTGGCAATTGCCAGGAATCAAAACTTACTTCAAGGGACCAAAAATATAAAGGGGATGAGATATCTGTAGTACTATTTGACTTTGTGTTTGTGGTCTGGTACCATTTCTCCAAATATATAATGACCTAATCTCTGTTTCTACCATACCATGAAACTCACAGCAAATCAGGTACTCAGATCCTACTCAAATTGGATCTGAAGACATGGATTCCCTTATGATTTTATCCTTTAGGAGATCAATAATCCTTTCCCTTCTTCATATTCATTGCATAGTTTACAAGAGTTGGACAGAAAGAGAAAGAAGAGCTACTTACTTTCTAAAATGTATTATATTACAACATAGTTTAGCACAATGCATCCATACATTTGCTTTTTCATCTTTTATCAGGTCTAGTTAGTAGCAGGACATAATTCCAGAGACAGCATGGAATACTGAAGCTGTAAATTAGGATTTCAAAAGCATTCTTGGAAATCAAGTTAGCACTGGAGGCTGGTGCTTTATTTTGCATCATGGCAGTTTCCTATTTTATTTTAAAATATGAAAAGTAAAAATCAGGCATTAAAAAATCTGCTTGCAACGTATTAGGGCTCAGAGATACTTGGTTTCTTAATCTTGCCTGAGGGATACACACCTTGCATTTAAACAGGTTCTTGATCCAGCTTTAGCCAATGGAATTGCCCAGCTTATCTTTATATTTCTGAAAGTGAGCTGAAGGCAACAAAAAATTTTTTTGTAGGAATCTTATTTTTGCTTTTTTCTCTGCTCCTTTTCTTGGGACAGATATATAAGAAAACTAACCACCCTCTTGTGATGTATAAAATTATTAGTTTTTTAATATAGATGAATGGTAGCATTTCTTAGACAAGATCACTGCATGGACGAGGCAGAAATTGTACTAGTGTGGTCAAAAAAATACGAAATGGTCAATGATGATTATCTTAATGTTTATCATGCCAGATCTTTAGAAGTGAGAGTTGTCAAGAAATCCTACTAGGTCGCTCCACTTTGCATGAACAACTCTATCCTTGAGATAGATGAATGGATGGACAGACGGACAGACTAAATTAAAACAACATGCCATTTAACAGCCAAGGAATTAAACCACCCGAGTTGCTTTTAACAGATAGATTTTAACATTACTTCTACATTTGTAAACATGGTTTGAAAATGTTGCTAATAAACTCCAAGGCCATCAATTTACTACTAGAAAAAAATGTACCTTCCTGTCTTGCAAAGATCATTTAGGACAGGGGTATATATAAGAGGAAGTAGTCTACCACAATAAGAAGCCCAGACATATAAAAGAGGTTGAGTCCTTATCATTGGTGCCAAAGACAACTGTTAGTTTAAGCAGAAATATGTCAAGCGCTTCACTTCACTCCATTCTAGGGCCAGATATGAGGCCCAGAATCTTTGGGGTGGAGTAAGGGGAACACAGCCCATACCTAATCGTGAACAGATTTTTTTTTAAAGCAAATGTTCCATTTGTACAATATCTAAAAACTAACAGGACCACAATATTTCAGAAATTTTCATTTTATGTACTTCCTTAATAGGCACATTAATTGTCAGGAAATAGTTATTATTCAACATTAAAAACATCATCTGTCTCTGTCTGTCTCCTTTCAGGTTAGAATGATTATTCAGAATAAAGGAGTGTGAAAAGGAAACCAAGAGCCAAAAATCCTCAGAGTTGGCAGTTCTGTAAACATTCAAGAATCACTCAGCTTCAAGGCCTCAAGTGCTGTACAAAGAATCACAGAAGCCATTAATTCATGGGAAGAGGAGCAAGAAGAAACTAGAGGTCTGAATCACCATTGTATAATAGACATTTAAAGACCCACAATGGCTGTGGGCAATCAGCAACTTCAGTTAACTTCACTCTTGTTGGTGGACAATTCTGATTTTCATCTCTGAAAACCAAGGAGTAGCCTAGAAGTTCAGTGAAGCCACAGAAGATCAGCAGTCTGTGCTTCACGTACAAATCCTGATCAGAGGACCCTGACAGAGGTGTCCTGGGTTAGCAGTTCCATCAGAGGAGCCTTAAAAGTGATAAAAATGTTCAAGATGGCAACCATGACT
Organism: Acrochordus granulatus; assembly: GCA_032468055.1. Taxonomy (NCBI): domain Eukaryota; kingdom Metazoa; phylum Chordata; class Lepidosauria; order Squamata; family Acrochordidae; genus Acrochordus; species Acrochordus granulatus. The sequence goes on along the minus strand of JANHZU010009078.1, from coordinate 156,540 downwards.
GCACAATTAAATTCTCCTTTTTTGGGGGGTGCATTGTACATAAAAAGAGGGACAAAATGGTATGATTGTGAATAACATCTGGATGTTTTTATGCCCTCTCTGTATTTATTCAGATACCTCTGGATAACATTAATGGAAAACAATGTCCAGCATCACACACAGTATGAGTAAACATCTTCAAACACTGAAATTATAAACACATCATGAAACATAAATCATTTCAGTCATTTCATTTTTTCTTTGGAATCATTGTCTTGTTCAGATCAGTTTATGACCAAGTGCAGTGTGCTGTACTCAGAGCAGACATGAACTGGATCTCCTTTAATAGTTCTCCCATTTTTCAATACATTAATGAACAATTGGACTTTTCAAACTCTTCCCAGGGCAGGGTAAATAAAAAATTTACCTATAGTAAATTGGCTGAAATTCCATATACTGGAATTGTAGTTTGTCTGACAAAAACTGAGACACAGAGTTAAAACTCCTGGATGGCTGAGCATTTCCATCACCTCATGTGAAATATACCTCATACATTGCATGGCTTCTAGCTTTTGGGGAATACAGTGTAATTTTATTGGCTTGAGATGTCACCCTCAAATCTCAAAGCTTGTGTCTGTAGTTTTAATTAATTGCCCATACTCAGCCATGGAGATCCATCGAGTGACTGTTCACCCTCTCCCAGGTCACCCAATCTTACAAGGATTGCTGAAATGGAGAACTCCCGGTCAAAATGTGGAATTTATGTAGTAACAAATCATTGATCTCTATTGGTGTACTTCCTTATTAGGCACATTAATTGTCTAATTAATGCATAAAATTGTCTAATTAATTGCATAAAAACATAATTTTTATGCAAAATTATGCTCCACTATCTTCAGTGTGAGCTTAATAACTGCCTCCCATCTATGTTTTAAATCACAATCATACAAAAAGAAATTTCACTTCATCTGAGGTACTTATATAATTTGTTTTCAGACATGGTCAATTATCTTTCCCACATTTCCTGTTGGTACTAGTAGTTTTGGAAACTCTGTGCCTGGATATTTTATTGCCAGCTGTTTTTTTTGTTTCTATACAAGGTTGCAAATGATATTTTCTGGAGGAAAAAGAAGAGAAGAGACAGATGCAGCTAATTCTTCATGATTTCCATATCTTTAAAAGTTTTCCAATCCCTCTCCAAAAAAGGATGATCTAACTCTCCCAACTAGAGAGAAAAAAGTGTGTCTATCAAAAACTAAGTAATTTCTTATTACTTGAAGCAGTTTCTTTTTTATGAATATAATATGCATTTTATTTGGGAAAATTGAAATCACCCTCTTGAGTATCTGTGTAAATACAGTAAAGTTAAGTCCAGGGTTTATGCCTTAACTGGAATAATAATGGGAAGACACTAAAAAAATTAAAAACAAATTTAGGAAGGACCACATTTTAATTAGCTATATAATATGTTCAAATATTTCCAACATGAAAATTCATGTTTTGTTTGTCTAACAAGAACATAATTTTGTTCCCTTGCGATTCTCATGCTAATATATTTTAAATTGATGAATTCATATTTAATCTAGACTTTTCTTGGAACATTTTTGTGTACTGCTGTTTAAACTGTGACTTGCAGTACTTTAATTTTAAGCCAGCTCTTTCTCAAAAATTATGTGGACCATTTTTCAATTTGGCAAAAACTTTTGGAAGAGTTATTACATCAACAGAATATAATGCTCAAATAAATTTAAGTCAGCATACTCATACATGGACCCGTGACTGAGTCCATCTAAACTGCTATAGAGACTATACCAGTTACAGTAGCAAATAGAACTAAAACTACATTTGATAATTTAAATTAATAACAACATTTTCAAAAACTTAAACAACTCGATATTAACATATCAAGTACTTTTAAAACTGGCAGTGACAGCAATTCACTGGTTTTTCAATAAATATTATTGTGTAGAATTATATTTCTAATATATATAATTAATAAAGAGAGGGAAAGAGAGACAATGTGCCATTAAGTTGTTATTGACACTTCATGATCCCATAGATTTTCTCCAGAATGTTCAGACTCCAATTTATTTATTTATTTATTAAATTTATATGCCGCCGAAATCTGCAGACTCTCGGCGGCTAACAACACTAAAACAACAATTAAAAATACTTAAAAATAAAAATAAAATAAAATCTTGAAAACAAAAAACCCGGCAGACTAGCGAGGTGGACTAAAAAAGATTTCATACATAAAAAGGGGGGGTGAGGGTGGTTAAGAATCCATCATCCACCTCCATGCTGATAATGAGCCCCCCCTGGAGCCCCAGGCCATCTCGCAGAGCCAGGTCTTAAGGCCCTTCCGGA
>JANHZU010009078.1:117548-134913 GCA_032468055.1 Acrochordus granulatus | reverse complement strand
TAAGAGCATTTCATGCTAAGAGCGTTCTTCCGGAGCGGATTAGTCTCGTCTTATAAGGCACCACTGTACTGAATCCCTAAACTCCAGTGAGTATTACTACTTTCAATTAGTTTCCCCAGTTCCCATGCTTTTCTAGAGAACATGGAGGAAGAGAAAGAGAAAGGTGAGAATACCTACAAGATGTGAGCTTGGAAACTGAGAGTTTAAAATATCCTTCATCTGCTGTTCTACCAAAATAACCTAACTGAATGCTATTTAATATACTGTATCTCACTACTTAAATATGTAAAAAAGATCAATTTTCAAAAAACATCTGCCAAGCTAGCAATGTTAGTAAGATTAGCTAGATAAAAAAGGCCTGAATGAATATTGAATGTTTAGATTGATAGTTGGTGTTTAATAGATTTGTACTGATTTAAGAATTGAGTTTCAATTTTGCTCTGTTGCTGGAAAGATTTATTGAAGAATGAAAATTCAATAAAAGTGAATTGAATTTCTCCAGACATCTCCTCCTCACCATTCTAAAACTTCTGTACCAAACAAAACATTAGAATGTGCATGTTAGAAACAGCAGATGGTCATTAAAATCAACATTGTTAAGGAGATTATTTTTCATACATGCAAAGGAAAAGTCATGCTAGCAGGGGGAGGAGAGAATCGTTTTGCAGAGAATCTTATTTCCAAGATCCCTTCATATTAAAAGGCATCATTATGGAATGTTGTCAGAAATAGGCCTCCATTTGTAAGTGGCATCTTAAAATGACAAAAGACAAACTTTTAGGCTTAATCAGATCAGTTGAAGAACTAATAACTATGTTCATATAAAGTGGAAAATTTGGTTAGTTTTTCCATGTCTTAGCATGTGTAGGGACCCAGCCTGTCTGATTAGTTTATGATCCAAGTTGTGCACTTCTTCAAAATTGGGTTAATTGAGTGAGAGATATTATATAAACCAACTCAACAACAGTGGTCCTCTACCTGGTATCGACCAGGCATGTTGGGATTGTGAAGCTGTCTTAAAATTCTAACAAGTGCAGTGCCAACATATACTGAATTTTCCAAGTTGGACAAGGCAGCTCTAGAATGACTGCTACTAACAGCAACTTACAGCATGAGACAGTAGATAATTTTAAATTATGTAAAGTGTAACCTTTATGGAAGGAATATTCAAAGCCATTCCTTCTTAATTAGGGTTTACATATCTATGATGATGTAAGAGACCCCACAGTTCCCACTTGTCTTCTATGACCTTCAAGAGCACTTTGGTCAGGCTTCTTCTGTTGCACTCCACTCTGGAGCCAAGAAGTTTCTGGTGGCTCCAAAGCTCACAAGTAGAAGAAATCACTTCCTCTGTTCTCTCAGCCAGAGAAAGGATAAGAGAAGTGGTCTATTGTTAGTATGAGTTTAGGAACCAGCAGAACAGTATAAGTTAATTCCTTTTTCCCAGTTTCTCCAAAAGTCAGTGCAGTGAGTCAGTTCTATTCATCCCAAACCTTCAGAATGCAGAGAATTAGGGGATTTAAGCAAAACAGGAGTACTCACAAGGTGTTTATGGACACACATATAAAACAACTTCAATTATATTGTCAATTATATCGTCATAGCCACTATCTTAATTTTATTTACAACATCCTTAAGATACCCCTGAAGTAAAATGTATGCCATACTCTTGTCCCCTTTTCCTAAAATAGACCCTGAAATCAATAATTCTGCTTGGCACTGTCTAGGGAAAATGAAGGCCCCCTATAATTAGGGTAAAGGGGAACTGTTACTGTCCTCCTCCTCCTCCTAAAAGGAGTTCATTATTTTATGAACTGAAAATGAATTCTGCCAATTTGCTTTGTTTCTTCAGCCATTCTGTCAGAGAACTAGCAGAAGAATTTGCAATGAATAAATAAGAAAAGGTTATGATATTAATTGGATGATTAACTCTCAGAACATACTGATCAATTCAGTTAAGAACATGAAGAATAATTTCATCATCTGAAGTCATATGGAGGAATTGTATTTAAACAACACTGACTTTATGTCCCTACAATCTCTCTGTCATCTGAAGGGAAACTACCTTTGTCTCTCCTTCTCTTTCTTAGAGAACACAAAACTAGGAAAAGATTCCTCAACCTGATGTCCTCCAGATGATTTCTTCTGCATCTTGTATTTTTTATGGCTAGTCTAGTTAGCTATATTGGCCAGGATAATAGAAATGTCATCCACTTGACCCCAAAAGCATCAACTTAAGAAAAGTCATTCTGAACTGCAATATATACCATCTTCTTGAATATGGCAGAATTGTAGTTTAATCATTTTTCACATACCCAAATGATATAGAGGTACAATAAAATAAATAGAGGTACAATAAAATAAAGAGCCACACTGTAACAGAGAATCCTTTTTCTCTTGCCCCTCCAATGATCCTCCAAACCACAAAACTTGCCAATTCACAGGGGTTTTAAAAAACAAAAACAGGCCTTGTTCTTCTTCACTGGTTCTCTTCTGACTCTTCCGAAAGGTTTTTAAAATTTAAAATCAGAAAGTGACAAAAGGTGCTCCATTGTCTCCTTTTGAAGGGCCCCACCTAATCTCTTCATTGACACCCAATGTGAATGTTCTTGCAATATGATGTTAGTCAGGCTTCTGAGAATTTCCTTTTCTCATTCTCAGAATTTCCTTTTTTCTCATATGAAGTATGGATTAAAAGTCTGATAGAAAAGTATGCCAGGCTTTTATAGTTACTCAGCTTTTTCTTTTTCAAGCTAGAGATATCTTGTTTTGTCCCTAACCTATCATTTACATTATTTACTTTTGAACTTGGTCCAGTCCAGAGTCCTGGTGGGACTTAGAATAGGATATCATTTTTTAAGGAAACAAAGCTGTTGTTGGAGAGATACATCTTGGGATCCAAATCTGTCAAGCTCAAAATGTAATCAAATAGTCTTAAAGTTGAGCAAAATCTTCGGCAGAGAATAATAAATGAGCAGCTGCTGAAGATTTGTGTTTTCAGGGCTCTGCTGAGAGGCAAATAGGAGGCAGATGGGAAGGATACAAACATCAAAACTATTGTGAGGGGGGGAAATCAGTGATTTTTAAAATGTAATGTAGAGGATCAAGAACAGTGTGGTTTTCAGTGAGGGTGAAACCCATTCAAAGTTATGACGGGAAAACTTAATTCTTAGACTTAGTCCATAAAAAGGCATTGAAGATTTTCAATGAGAAAAGTTGCTGATCGTGAGATAGGTAGCATAGAAATTTGAATGAAAAATAAATAAATAAGGTTGCCTTATCTTGGGAATAAGAGACTTCAGAAGTCTGGCAAACCTAGGAAGAGATGTGTTTTAGGGTCTTTCTAATTTTTTTTTAAATGCATAAATGACAGATAAAAGTAAGCTTTATTGCACCTGGCACATGTCTGAGATTATAACACACTGCTCCCTTATTAAATGTCTTTTTTCCCTGAACCACAAATACATGCTTCATATCCCCCAAAAAACCATTAGGGAAGATAAACTGGGATGTCTGTTAAAGAGAAGGCAAATCCTTCATAACGGAGATGTGGCAGACTGGCACGTTTTACGAGTAGCTAAAAAATCAAAACCAGCATTGTTTTCCAAAGGTGTTTGTAACAATAACCCAGATTCAGCCCGAGTAGCTGAGTTGGAGGACAACAAAGTTGGATTGGCCTGCTTTGTCAAGATGTACATCGAAGTCCCATCCTCCAGTCCTCCACTTTTCTTGCTTATAGAACATGTATTTTCTTTGATTAAAACATAATGAAATGAGAGCTACCCACAGACACTTCATTTCATTTGAGATCATTCAGCCTCGATTCTGTTGTTTGATCACACATGTGTCATAAAGAGGTGCATGGATCTCGTCTGTGAGATCGTCGTAAGACAAAACTATGCTCAGAGCGGTTCGCATTTATCTACATGGGATTTGCACAAGAAAATGTTGCCATGGACTGTATCCTGTTTTTCAACATAATTATAGACTTACATGCTGTTATCCTCGTAAATAGAATCTTGCGGCAAAAATCCTTCTAACTCAATTAAGAAGACATAAAATGACAGCAATGGAGAAATGAAAGGAACATTATTAACGTTTGTCAGGGGGATGCTAATAAAAAGGCAAACATTTAAGCACTTGTTTGGAACTGGGTAAATATATAAGTACAAGCATGCTAAGACTGAATCTATGTCTTTGTAAACTGTAAACTGTCTTTTCTTTGTTAAAATTCTGAAATAAAATTTCCATGTGGCTTTTTATTAAAATATTCCATCTCACTAAGATGAAGGAAGAAGTTATTCTTGGCATTTCCTAAAGTTAAGCCTGTAATATACAGTATTTGAATCATTTTTCCCGGTAGATGAATCTTGATATGGCTACATTATGCTAGGACAAGGGAATAACATCTTTCAGGAAATTGTAGGAATGCTCAGGAAATTGTCGGGGACCCTTACACTGGTTTGTGCAGACATCTGCAACACGATTCCACTGCACTTGATTGGTGGGAACTGAAAATGTGGACTGGCTCCATCGAAAAAGCATTTATGCCTAAGATGAATTATCTTTCAGTAATGCTTCAATGCATTCTAATGCAGGCATATCCGACCTTGGCAACTTTAAAATGTGTGGACTTCAATTCCCAGAATTCTTCACCTAGAGCTGGCTGAATTCTGGAAGTTGAAGTCCACACATCTTAAAGTTGCCAAGGTTGGATGACCCTGTTCTAAAGGCTATCTTCCTACAAATCAGATCTGATGTTGCATATATTATGCTTAATAGACGGTATAGATATATAACAAGTGCAAAGGGCAAATGTGAAATCCTGAAAATCTAGGATTATGATCAACCATTATTGGTCCTGATGAAACATTAAGATCTGATGACTGAACCACATTGGGTGCCTATATTCTCTTCCCTCCTGGTCCACCTTTCCTTTCGTGTTGAATCTTTTTCAACTGTAAGCCTGAAGGCAAGAAGTGTCTGTTTTTTATTATTGTAAAAGCTTTTCTGGCTGAAGAGTAGGATATAAACACTTCAAATAAATATAGAAACAAATAAACAGCCAGCATGCGCGCAATAAGAGGATACGTATTAATAGGAACATAAGATGTTGCTGTCTTAGAATAATTTGTATTTTGTTTTTGCTCTCGCAGGAATAGAATGCTAGGCACCGAACAGCTATCAGATAATAATGAAACAATAAACAGCTAAACTATTGAAACTGGCTTAAGAAATTGTGATGGAAGGTGCACCAGAGAAGCATTAGAGGGGAGTCTTGTCAACACAGACCCTTTCCAGAGAGAGGCTTAGATTAAGACATTGCACCATCCTAAACTGGGAGAGGAAGAGGTCCAGGGTAGCCTCTCCCTAGAAGCTCTCGGGATATATCTTGTAGGTGAGAAGATTACAGTTTTAGTTTGGTAAGATTCAGTCTATTAGGTGTAAGCAAATGTATTTATTTTTTATTTTATTTGTGTCCCACTATTGTTTTTATAATCAACTCAAGGTGGCAAACATATCCAACATATCTTCTTTTTCCTATTTTCCCCACAATAACACCTCTGTAAGGTGAGTTGGGCTGAGAGAGAGTGACTGGCCCAAGGTCACCCAGCTGGCTTTCACACCTATGACGAGACTAGAACGCACAGTCGCCCGGTTTCTAGCCTGGTACCATAATCACTAGGCCAAATCAAGTATGGGACTCAATTGGATCTCACTGTGTTTTCTTTGGGCTTGGGCCTGACAAAGAGGAAAAGTACATATGGAATTTAATTAAAATGTTCTGGTTGGTTTAAGTACAGAAGCCCACGTAATCGTGTGTGAGAGGTTAAAAGAGGGCCAAAAGTAACCTCCCATAAAAGAAAACTTGGCAACTAGAAATGACTCTTCCATGTGTCCTTGATAACCCACCACCCACTAATGTCAGGGTTCAACAGACGATCCCTCCTTCGGAAGTCAAGGTGAGTCAGTCTGACATGGGATAAAGTTCCCTTGCGATGCCTTAGCGTCAAGTACTGTATTTGCAGCTTTAGTGAAAACAACTGGCACTTTGAATCGTGAACAGAAGCAGAATGTTTTCATTTTTATTTATTATATTTCTGTGCCGCCGAAATCCAAATATCAGAATGCAATGAAAGGGAAGATGAGCTTATTTTCTTACCTTCCAAAAATCCCATGGTGGGTGCATAGTCCAAGCCACATTCTCATCAACAAGGAGACAAAGAAATGAGGCTAAATGATAAATTATTTTGAGGAAACTGAAATAGTGCTCCAAAGAGACTGGCTGATCAAAAAATGTCTCCCTAAAGACCAAGTAAATTCCTGAATCGTTCGTGGAGAAAGGGGCCCTTCACAAGTGATTTTCTTCAGAGCCCTTTTTGAATCTAAAAGATGAGGCATCTGAGAAGACCAAGACAGAACTTACCCGCCTGCTGCCCAGCTGACACAGTTGTTTAGTTGTACAATTGTGTCCGACTCTTCGCGACCCCATGGACCGCAGCACCCCAGGCCCCCCTGTCCTGCACTGCCTCCCAGAGTCTGCCCAAGCCCACGCCCATCGCACTGACTATGCTATCTAACCATGGAAATGTTCTACTCCTATCACGGTGCACTTAGGTTTGTTGTGTTTTTAATTGCTTCTAATATTTTGAAGAATTCTTACCACCCATGCTGATTTTGTAGAAGAGAATACAACAGGAATATAAATATGTACAGACATTTTAATGAGAACTAGGACATTCTGTGCTGGAGATGGTTATAAAGCTTCTTCTAAAGATGCAGAACTAAAGGCCTGGTTCTCTTTGTATGCTGAACATCAGACCAGTCAACTTAAAAGACGCTGAGTTTTGCTTGTTTGCAATGGAATTCATTTGTGGTTTAGCAGAATTCAATTCTGGCCAGTTTTATGACACAGTGCTAGTTGTCTCTGACTTTTCATGGATCTGCAGTAACATCTGGGTGGTCATGTTAGCCCAAACAGCATGATCAAATATTTTAGTGGTAAAAGTTTTCTTGTGGCCATGTAAACATTCTGGTTATTTTCACACATCTGCTAAGAGAATACTGTACTTTCATTTGTCACAACCAGCCTAAGAATAACATATCATCATTTATGGATAATGGAGGAAGTAAATATTGGGTGGCTACTTACAGAGGGAATTCCTCTCTTTGAAATGCAGACCAATTTAAATTTAGTCTCAACAACAAACTTTATTATGGTCAATAAACAAAAAGAAATAAAATTATAGACTAAGAAGGGAAGTTTGTTTTCAAAGGAAGGAGCCTTGATGTAGCCCATCAACCTTTCGTATTTAAGCAGCAGATTCTGCAGACAAAAGAAATTACCAAGGCCTTCATTCTCCAGTGAAGCTTACTATATTTTTATATATGTCTGCTTAGACAAGCCCTAAGTAAATTCTTGTTCTCTTTATTGATGTACAGTAGTTCTATCTGTGGGATGATGTATGAAAATCCACTATCTGTGGTAAATGGTTTGGATTTGGGAGCTCTGAGTTAAGTGATGAAGTTCTCACATCTCACATTATCAATCCCAATTTACAATCTAAATTTACTATTAATTTATGTTGTCAAACCCAAAATTCATGGTTACTTGAATTGGTTCAATTCAAGTAACTCATGGTTACTGACACTAAGTGCCAGACTGAGCTTCCATAACTAATTTCCTTGTAAAATAGAAAGTTTTTTAAATTTTTCATCATTTATTTATTTCTATCCTGCCTTTATTATTTTTACAAATAACTCAAGGCAGCAAACATACCCAACACACCTTCCTCCTCTTATTTTCCCCACAACAATAATAATGTGAGGTGATTTGGGCTGAGAGAGAATGAATGGCCCAAGATCACCCAACTGGCATTCATAGCTAAGACAGGACTAGAATTTATGACCTCCCAATTTCTAGCTTGTTGCCTTAAATACTAGACCAAACTGACTCTCCTTTATTTTTATCCTTTATTTTAAAAATAGGACTCTGTGATTGCTATAGTTTATTGTGAAAATCTGTCTTATCATCCTCCTTCCCATTGAATCAAGATAATTGAATTGGAAACACAGTAGCTGAGAAGAAAACATAATCAGATAAACTACTCTTGACTCTTCTCTTTAACTGTCTTTACTTTCAAAACAGAGCCTTTGAATCCCATCCTAACCATTTTCCAATAGTCATACTGTTTCAGTGATAGAAGCTGCTGTTTTTTGTCCTGTAACTCTCCTAATTTCATTGAATTGGCCATAACTTCACACATCTTATTGATTATGTGCCATCAAGTCATTATTGACTCCAAACATAGATTTTCTCCATGATGATTTGTCTTAACCTGATCTTTTGGATCCTCCAACAGTGCACCACTGCCAGTGTAACTGAGTCTATCCACCTTGCAGCTGGTCATCCTCTTCTTTCTCCTTCCATCTTTCTCAGCATTAGAGCCTTGTTCAGAGAGTTGGATCTTCTTATGTCCAAAGTAGAATAATTTGAATCTAGTCATTCGTGCCTCGAACATGAATTCTGGATTGATTCATTTGATGATCCATTTATTTATTTTCTTGGCTGTCTATAGTATTCTCAGGAGTCTTCTCCCACACCAAAATTCAAAAGCATCAATACTCTTCCTACTCTGCTTCTTCAAAATCCAATTTTCACTTTCAAAGAGTGTCACAGGGAATTCTATGGCTTGATATGATCCTAATTTTTTCAACTTTTAGGAGCAACTGAGAGACAAGCAATATCATTTCCACCAAATTGCCAGCAAATGTTTTAATAGATTAACAATTCTTTTTCTCCACCTTCTTAAAAGAGTTGAATTTTTCTAGCCAAACAATAAACTCTTGTTTAGAAAAGACACATAAAAACCTCCCTTGCTTTAGATATTATTCAGATAAAATATTTAGATAAAATATTTTGTGCAACAAATTCACTGGTTTGAGAAACGGAAGGGCTGGCTTACAGTTTTTGCACAATCATCCCCTATGCCACATACCCAGGTGGTGCAATATGCTTTCTTTGAAATGCCTCCTGTTAGGTCAGGTGTTTTGCAGCTGTTTCCTCAAAGTGATTCACAGCAGCAGTAAAAAACTGTTCTCCACAAAGCACACATCCAAAGCCACAGAATGTTACATCTGTGCGAGAGATTTCTTCCTGAAATTTACCACAGTTGCACCAACCATTCCACTCCACTGGGTGGGTCTTAACAGAGGTTTTTTTTCGAAAAAAAATTATTTGGCCTTTACCACCAGCCACTAATGAACACTGTAAAAAATGTGCCAGTCTTCCTGAGGTTGTTCCAGAATTGCCACTCAATTAAGTTCATCCCAACTTCAGATATTTTACCATCAGTCATGAGAAAAGTTAATAAAACTTGATTTAAATGATTAGCAGCTTTTTCAGTTGATTTAAATTAAATATTGCAATATCAGATAATTAAAATTTAAGTGAAAAATCAGAGTGATCAGAAGAAATGCTTTTCAAAAACACAGTGAATTGACATTTGCAACTGGAAATTAAAAAAAAAATGCCATAGGGATTTCTCTATCCTCAGCCTATAGAAGGAGATTTTTGGATTCACATTCACTCCATTTCAAATTCAGTCTGCAGTATTGTAAAACTGTTATATCTGTGACATGCTGTTTTCAAAATAATTTACTGTATTAAATTCGGAAGCCAACTGAAAATTAAAACACATAAATTTAACCACTTAAATTAAATATTTAGATCTTAACAGTTAAACAGTTAAACCTTCTAAAATAGTTAATTGGTTCAGTACCTGGTAAATTCCCAGAAACCGATAATCATAAGGGGAGAAAACAACTTTGCTAAAATCCACTAGCAAATAACATCTGCCAGTCCTTGCTGATAAACCGCAGTACAAAGAGGGAGAGAAAAACAGAATTCCTGCATTTTATCAACTGTCACCTGACACTTAAGGAAGCAAAAGCTGAACTTTGAAGAAGCAGGAGAGAAAAAATATTGAAGCTTTTGAACTCGGGTGTTGGAGAGTTCTCCTAAAGGTATCATGGATAGGCAAGGAGACAAACAAATGGATCATTGAACAAATCAACCCAAAGTTTTTAATCAAGAGACAAATGATCAGGCTAAAATTATTGAATTTTCAACTATGTGAAGATCTTGCTCTGTTGAGAAGGCTATCATATTAGAAAAGATGGAAGGAGATTGAAGAAGAGGACAACAAGCAGCAAGGTGGATGGATGGACAACTGTGATGGGTGCTCTATTGGAAGACCAAAGCTAGATCAAAAAGTTCTAGCTATGTGGTTGCTAAGAGCTGACACCAAGATGATAACACATAATCTAATCAGCTACCATCATTATGTGACAAAGGGAGGGGATAGAGATTTAAGAGCTGATGATGCTGAGAGGATATATATAGGTATAATCCTATAAAAAGACCATCAGTCAAAAGCAAATTTTTGCAGTTTTGCCCTCATTTGCCATTTGTTGTATCTTCTAACTTTGTGCTACCTCTTTCTTGGCCTGCTATTCCAAATACCAAGTAGGAGTTGGCTTCAAGATTCTTTTTGCTGGCACGAGAATTCAAGAGTATTTGTAGTTTACATGAACTCTGCACACCTCATTGACCCAGCCTTCACTTTCCCTTGACAGCCAAAAGTTCTCCGAAGTTGTCTGAGATCTCTGCAAAAGTTGAAGCAGACTCCACAGAGATCTTGAACATGAAGAACCAGTAATGCCATTGCAATTTCCCACCCCACATCCCATTCTCTAACATCAGCATCATGGGCTAGTTCCCAGAGGCAAAATGGTTTGCATTTTGAGGCATTTTGTTCTCCTTTCAGAAAAAGCACTCACATTGCAAGAAAAGGTATTACAACTCAACTTGCCTAATAAATCAGAACAAGAATAGATCACCATGTTCCCAACATTATCAGTTAAAGGCAATAAACACAAAATGGAAAGAATCTATCCAGAACAGAGTCACAGAGCTTATCATGATTGTTTCCTGTAGAAATCTGGAATAAACAAACCAATTCCAAAGCCAATTGGAAAAAAAAAACAGCTGGAAAGCTTTTTTTCTCCCTGTTGCTGTAGGTACCAAAATCAGAAATAAACAATTTAGAAAAGTACTGGAAACCACAACAAGGAAGTTCAATTTCCTTTCAGTGCACTTGCTATTTGTTTTTTCCATTAGGGAGTCTTTATGGACACCCATAATTCCCTACCTGGCCCCTGCTAGCTGAGAATTCTGGAACTTGTATAGTCCAACACAACTGGAGACTACTAAGTTAAGGAAGACTTGGATTTTCAACTCTTTCAGAATCCTGCAAAGTCTCCCACAGATATGTGTTTGCAAAAAAAAGTCATGGGTTCCATTCTATTTATTTCGTTTAAGAACTATAGCAATCTCTTAGAGTTATCAGAGATTTAGATAAAACTGCAATGCTATATGTCTTTTAAATAAATCTTCCTGAGCTCAAGATGACAATTCCAATTACAAATACAAATTGTACTGAAATGTAGGGAAATTATTCCATGGAATTGTCTCCTATCCCCATTTATATAAGCAAATATGGGGGTCAGAGTAAGTAGCCGGATGTGTAGGTAGAAGTGAGATTTTCTCTTTGCTTGTGTCAAAGATCACAAGTGTGTGAAAGGGGCCCCTTTTCTACTTGCACTCAACTTTGGCAAACCTCTGTCGTGGTAGCTTCTTTTTTCAGCTATGTCCCCATTATGTAGCCTTCTTCTTATCCCTAACCCATGATTACAGTGCTAAAGTCTCACATCTCAAAATCTTCATCATCCATTCTCCTGAGGGCTTGCAGTGATTGAGAACAGAGGTAAAAGAAGCAGGATAGGAATCAGCAATGGCAAGAGCCAATTTCATGCCACTGTTGAATCAAACAGGGATACAAACATTTTCTTCAGCAGTGAGGAAAAGCTCACAGTAGGGTATTATGGCTTGTCACAGCTTTGTCTGAGCCTAATCTCATTTAGGGGAACAAAAGAAAAATTCTGTCTCTGTTGAAAGAGTGGCAAATAGGAGAAGTAGCGAAGCTCATTTAGCTGATACCATTAAGAAAGGAAGTGCCTTGCCAGCCACACACATACCCTCCCCGCCTGGCAGCAGCCTCACTGCCACATTCATGCCACACCAGCCACCTGCACATTCTCCCCCACACAGCAGCCACTTATTGCCTGAGACTTACTTAACAACTTGAGATCCTCGCTTAACAACAGCAACAAAGAGTGTCAGGATTGCCATCACTAAGCAATGTGATCATGTGATATTGCACTTTATGACCACATTCTGGTTCCAATTACTATCATTATGCAAGAAATATGGCTAGGTAGTCAGAAGCGGCTCATTACATCTTTGAAAGAAGGAATAAATCTGAGTTGTTTTTGTGTTATTCATGAGCATCAGATCTAATTTATATAATGGTCATTTTCAGGCTTTTTGTTGCATATAAATATTTACATAATTGCAGTATATCATACAAAATTAGCCTAATTTTCAAAGTCAGATCAAAAGATGACATTACAAGGCTAATATGTTTATATATATTCTCATTAACCCAGGTAATAATTTGTAGCAAAATTGCAAAAAATGCAAACTTTCTTAAAAAGGCAACTGGACTTTTATTATGAGATGTAATCAGAAAACGTTTCATCTCCTATCCAGAAGACTTTTTCAATGCCATGTGGAAATTTCATTTCGACCTGGCATGGAAAAAATCTCCTGGATAGGAAATGAAACATTTTCCAGTTACATCTAATAATAAAAGTCCAGTTGCCTTTTTAAGAAGGTTTGCATTTCTTGCAATTTTGCTACAAGGCTAATAATTTTATGCAGCTTCTAATTCTTGGTTACATTTGCCTTTAAGTTCTGAAAATCCAGGACTCATCGTTCTAAAATTCTAACAGCTTTCCTTTGCAAGAAAATATATCTTGGGCTTATAACTCCCAACCAAACAGAAAGGTAGAAAATGACTCACAGTAAACATCGAAATTTGTGAGTACAGAGTGAACCTTACAGTGCATGGACCAGTTATATGTCAATTTTTTCAGTGCTGTTGTAACTGTGAATGATTACTGAAGAAATGGTTGTAACTGATTGAAGATAATATTTGTAGCTCAGAGGTCTTTAGTGCTCTCTGAGCTTGGTTGTTTTTTGCAGATGTTCCATTACCAAGCTAGAAGGGAGTGGAGTTTGCTCTCTTTTTATATACTTGTGGCTTGCCCTGTCAGTGTTGGTGGGAGTGTTAATTAAGCTGATGTTTACTGTTAGCTTGTTTGTCTGAGTTGGTAGTTACTTGACTGGAGTATTGTTTATTATTATTTTTGTTTCCTTTTTGGCTTTTTGATTGTCTCTTTTGAATGATATGTAAATGTTGTTTATCTCTATGTGCCTGTTGATGGCTGATTTGTCAGCTTCTAGGAATTTTCTAGTGTTTTTGGATTTGGCTCAGTCTAGGATGCTAACAGTTCATGAAGTCTGTCCATGCGTTGTGAAATTAAGGAGTTTTCATTATGTCTTCTGCCTCCTAGTTGGTGTTCATGATTGTAAGTCAAAGACCTGTACCTGTATTGCATGACAGTTCCTGTTATGTTCCTAACAATGATCCAAATCTTGTTTGACTCATCATCTGTGACTTGGAGATACAGTGGTTACCTTCACCCAGCCTTCTGGTCTACATTACAATAGGATTCAGTTGTTTGTAGTTCAGCATGTTGTAGGAATAGTCTCTTAGTATATTACGCAATGGGTTTATTTGTTCAGATGTAGCAGTTATATCAATTGCATTTTGTTAATCCAGGCTTAGGATTTAGCTTTTTGTGTAAACATAGCCAGGGTGTTCGAATATAAACGTTCTAGATCAGCAGACAAGACCATCTTTATGGTCATCTTTAGGAAAAGTGAGGTGTTTGCACCAGAAAACTACTTAGGGGTATAATGAAAAAAGAAACTACAGTATTGTTATTAACTTAATTTCTGCCAGGTGCGAGAAGCACTTTTGAGAACTTTTATGTCTATTTTTTAAAAAAACATGTCTGCCTTGGCCAGGAATAGGAGGAAGATCAAGATGCCATCTGGAACTATGCAAATGAAGCCCCCCACTCTTCTTATGCACATTAAAAAAGGCCACGGCCTCAGTTCTGCAGTCATAGATGCCACCTCGGTATTTTTGTCATCCCCCCACAAACACCCCAGGCCTCGATACAGATGTCCCTTGACAAGGTCATCTGCGATCTGCTATTTCCCCTAAGATAATAAGAATGCCTTGGGCTTCCCTGACTGTAACTCTCCAAGGTCCAACATGGATCTCTTAAGCAGCCTTGCTTTCTGAGGCCTTTTTAGCAAGAACTAGCAGTCTTTTTTTTTTAAAAAAATAAAAGACTTGTAATTCTTTCCAATTTCTGCAAGAGCTATTGGTGACCGGTCAGAATGATAACTGACTGAAAGCTGTCATCAGTACGAAAATAAAACACAGCCCATTTTATATTCTTTCAAAAATCCCAATTATAAAGGAAGAAATGAAAACTTGGGGGTAGCCTCAAAAACAGTGCAGGGCTTAGAGCCAGATTTTCCAAATGGGAGAATCTGTCTTTTGTGTTTTCAGCACAAAAACAGTATTTACTTCTGTTCTCCAGATCCAACTGCATTTGCCAGTAAAAGAGAAAGAGGAATAATTAGCAATGTCTACATATAAGTAGTCTTCACTTTGGAAGACATCATGACAAGCTTATAATGAAGAGAGTCCCTGTTGCTTATGAAACAAAAGTACTATTAATGAATGTGACGAAGATTTATGAACCACGAACCTTGACCTCCATGTATGTGAAATGAGATTCCATAAAGTTCTTTAATTCATTCATTCATTCATTCATTCATCTTTATTCTTCCCAGAAGACGACGTTAAAACTTTAACATCTAACTTTTTTGCACACAAAGATGTTGCATGCACAAGCTTCTTAATTTTGTTAAAAAAAACCCTTTCAATCTACAAATTAAAATTTTAGGCAGTTGTGTTGTACATCCACACCATACTTTATGATCTGGAAGAGAGGCCTCACAGAAGGCACTTTTTTGTAAAATAAAATGTTTGTGGGATAAGAGGAAAGGAAAATACAGCACAAGCTACTTAATTGTATCCCCAATGTGATGTTTAAAAAAAAACCTGTTGGGGTTCCAGTTTTCAGAATCAAAGACAACTTGTGAAATGTGAGTTGAAATTGCCTGTCAAAGATGTTTCCAGGTGTGTCTTGGTGTTCTTCAGAATATAATCTGAGGCCAGCCAAACCTAAAATAATATTGATATCTGTTAACTCTGTAGGTCTAAGGTGCTGATACACTTAGAAGTAGGATGTGGATTTAAAAAGGAAAGCTAAATGTATTTCTTTGACATACAATTTTATGCCAGATTGTTTATCTGATGAGACATATATTTGAGGTAACCAATAAAAGTCAAGGTTCCCCCCGCCAGTTGTGGCCAACCCTAGGGCGCGGTGCTCATCTCTGTTTCGCAGCCGAAGAGCCAGCGTTGTCTGAAGATGCATCTGTGGTCATGTGGCCAGCATGACTAGATGCCGAGGGGCATGGATGCTGTTACCTCCCCACCCAGCTGGTGCCTTCTTGCATTTTTACATGCTTTTGAACTGCTCGGTTGGCAGGAGCTGGGACAGACAACAGGAGCTCACCCTGTTGCATGGCAGCGCCTGGGCCTCAGACTCGGTGTGCCGACCTTCCGGCTGACAAGCCCAGCGTCGTAACTGCTCGCTGCGCATCCGGTCCTTAAAAAAGAAAGAGTCCACTGCCATATTGTGTTAATAAAATCAAAAGATTGTACAAGATGGGAATTTCTGTATAACGTACTAAGGACACTGAGTTATTTGGTAGTTATTTGGGCACGATTCCGATTTGCCCCAACAACTGGGTGAGCTCAAATGGCAAGGACAGTCTCTGAAATTGGACTCACAAAGCCAGGTTTGCAAGGCAAATCTTGTAGCCCTTTTTTCTCAATCTCCTGCCCTTTGGAATGCTCACCCTGGTGTTGGGATAACCAGAAAGAAGGAAATTAGTGTTTGTATTTACATTCTTTGGGAAGGAAGGAGTTACAAGCGAGTAAACAGGCGCACAATAGAGAACACACTTTGAAAGAAATGTGCTACCTCTTGGCTGTTTGGCAAGCATGCTCAAGCACTTAAGCAAAAAAGCCTTTGGCCTGAAACTGATTAAGGTCTAGTCAGTTTCAGGTAGCAACATGCCCAGAGGGTTCTGATCAACTAATTCAGCTCAAAGGTCTGAATTTGTTAACTTGCAGTTAGTACTTTTTAAAGAAGCATTGCGCTGAGGAGGAAAGCTGTTAGAGAAGAAATAGTTTGTTTAAGGAAACTCTCCACTTTGCAAGAGGGAAGGGGAGAACACATTAAGCATAGCACAAAGATGGTCCTTGAACTGATCAGTACCTGGTCTTGAAGAACGTCTTAGATGCTAATGGTCTTTTATTGTAACCACTTGATTTAACAATACCTATTTATTTGAAAATAGCTAAACTTACAATATATTCACTGTTGCTCTTATTACAATAGCTTTAAAATTTCTAAGCATTCCCTTAATGATACACTGCAGGTGTTTTTCTCTTGCCTGAAGTGCATGTAATTCTCCAACAGGAAATGTTAAAGTACAGTAAAAATTGTGAAGGTGCTGAAGATCTCCAAGTCGCTCTCACGTCAATATTGGGAATTCTTAAAGCAGTTAATGACTCCATGCATCAGATTGCAATTACTGGCTATGAGGTAACTGGTCATGTTTTGGTATCTCATATTTTGATAGAGAAGAAACCGCAAACCAACATAAATAGTGTTTTTATGCAACAATTTTTCTGGTGATCCAGAATCAATTAAAATACTTGCTCGGATTAAATACCACCTTTCATTTAGGATTTCAAAGCAATATAGACAATAGTCTTTCCTATTTTTTTCACCACAAAAACCGTATGAGATAGGTTGTGCTGAAAGAGAGTGACTGGCTGAGGGTGATATAGTACGCAATCTCATTATTGCATACATCCCCCAGCACATTTTCTAAACTGCAGAAAGTTCTCTTTTTCAGATGATATCTATATATGCAGATATACTCTGCATCTTGTAACTCTACCTTCAGTTAAATAAAATGGAAATTTCAGTAACCAAATTTACAAATAAAAACTTACAGATTTGGAATAATTTATTTTTTTAGAACTTACCTATTTGATATCCTCCATGTACAATTTTAAATAACAAGCTTTTCAGTGCAGAGTCATGGACAAATACTGTACAACTAATTGAGTTGTAAAAGGATAGACTGTTTTACTTGAGATCAGATATTTGAATG